>CM062292.1:225554618-225754907 GCA_031216915.1 Pictodentalium vernedei
AGCTTGTTACCGACACAATGTGCCCTAGCTGTTAAAGTGTCGTTAAACACCAATCAGAATAAATAAATCCGACATATGGTTCTTGCTTCTTATGAACCGGATAGACAATCCTTTGTCTGCCCGACAAGTTTATCAAACCTGAATTTGCTGAAAACTGGAACTTGCGACACATTGTTGGATAGCCCCAAGGCTGTTGCAATGACCAGCTATTGAACTCACTAATTGACCTAAAAACACAAAGAACCTCACCTCCATCACCATCAGCATGAGGAAAACGATTTGACAAAGAGAGTGAGTGTGCAGTAATTGGGGGGCTTGCTGTAAATGATGTTCCATGTGTGATCGGGAGGATGGGGCTACAACCCCCTCATTTAAAGGCTCTGACCCCTTAGGAAAACACGTGCATTTCTGACTGGCCAGGTCCGACCAATGAGGTGGTGTAGCCCCTCCTCAGAAGTGTCCGACAGCGTTTAAAAATATGACCAGTTTCGTCAGATGACGTCTCTGATGGACATCGCCGGTGTTTGTCGATAGATCGATGATGTGTCACAGATCGCCATCCTGTTGCAATCGAAAGTTTTGGATATGACATTCATTAAGTTCTGGCATTTTCGGTTAATACTCGCAGAACAGGAGTGGTCCGAAACATTTTTAACACAGGGACTCATGACATGAAAGGGAATCTGCGTTAGTTAGCACCAGGGGCGAGAGCACCTCCCCACCCCTGTACACCCCCGTTGTTGGTGCCACCAGCCTCCATTTAGGATTTTCAGGCTCTCACGACTAGTGAGTTGTACGCCTCGAATTGTTGAATTGCACAGGATACATATCTGATCAAACATGACGACGCACAGCACTTTACGCCACCGTCCTACAGACCCCCCCCCCCTCCCCCCATTCGTTAGCGCCACCAGTCTATACTGTAATTTTTTTTGCTACCAGCCTGTCTGAAAACAATCTGAAATATGTTTTGCGATAACATGTAGAATCAAATTGAATCACGTGATCCGCTATTGGCACCCGACGTGGTACACAAGACTAATCAGTTAAGTCTTCCATCCTTTATAGTTTTAAATAGAGATGAGCCCATTAGTAAAATGCCCCATAAGACGAATGCCGATTATTTTAGACGACAATCGGCCGATACCGAATGCCGATGTCAGATGGTTTCTTTATTATTCAAGCTGACTGCAGAAACTGGGTGATTTACAGTAATCAGAATCCCCATCAACCCGGAAGATAACACACTTTTACCATACTGACTCGTGTCGAAGCCCATACTCGTGTCGAAGCCCACCCCCTGCTTTTTCAGATTTGTGAACCAGGGTGCCGTACTCGAGTCAAAGCCCACCCCCCAAGTTTCAAATTGGATGAAAGTTGTTTGAGACAAGACGTCAAATTTACAGGCATCAAATGGAAAAACAGGTGACTTGTTGCAACACTGTACTTACCAAATAGAACTGCAATACTGTATTATGTATATATTTTGGAGTTGAGATTTTTGTGTTGTTAAATTCGTCTTTTGTGTAATACATTATGTCTGTTCAGTGTAATAAGTCTTTATTAAAAAATTATCCCAAGCAAAATTGACTTGTTTATTTTTTTGTCGATCTCGTTTTTGGAAGCTGTCACTTGTTTCAAATGAGACTGCAGGCTGCTGTCAATAGTTGTCTGAAACACGCCCACAACATATAGTTTTCACAGTTTTCACAGCGGTCGAATATCATCAGAAGGATACTGATTGAACACCGCCACTTTCAAGCGGGGCACAACTCATTGTAAAAGAACACTGCCACTTTCGAGCGTGCACATCTCATTGTGAAAAACAGGTATTTAGAAATTAATGAGAAAGTGGTAATTAAAAATAAAAAATAATTACAACTCTGGTATTTGAGAATTTTTTGACAGTATAACCAGGAATATGATTTATGACATATTGGTTCAATAAATCATGCTCATTTATCATTTCATCATGCTCTGCAACATGTGAAGTTGTGACTTTCAGGGTAAAATCAAATTTTCGAATTTGCCAAGGGAGGCAACTATTTTGTTATTCATATTCCGCTGTGTAAATTTTATCTGGCCTTCATATGAAGAATTTTTTTATTGATTTTGTGTGAAGCTTTATTTTGTATTATTCATAATAAAATGTACATATTAAAAAACAGCTATTTTTAAACAGACTATGTTTGCCTGTTTTCAAGGGGGTGGTTTGCAGTGTTGATTGTCAACTTACGTCCATTTCTGGCTTCGAGAGTAACCTGTACAAAACAAAAAAAAAAAAAATGAAAACATCACATGGTTTTCTGCTTGTTTTATTCATTAAATTGAGGATTAAAACCCGAAATCTGAACTGTATGTACAAGATAATTGTTAAAGCAAATTCTATAAAATTGGTAGGTGGTTTCCAAAGAAACGTAACATACCCAGTGGATGCTTACTTGTCTTATATCGACAATTTCCGATGCAACCCAATGCGACTTGCAAGCACTAAGCCCCCCCCCCCCCCTCTCCCCCATCACCACCACTTTGCAATTTATCCACTGCAAGCACCCCCTGGGCTTCGACTCAAGTCAGTACGGTAATACTCACTTAAATAAATTAAATAACAGACATCAAAGGGTTAATTTTATGTCAATGAAGCACCATCAGTGCAGAATATTTTCGATTTAAAATAAACAGCTAACAACTAAGTCGAGAACTCATCACGTGCATCGTCACGGTAAATTATGTTCTGAACCTTTGATGCGGTTTACATCAACAATGGAAACAATTCATTTCAAAGTCGGGTCTTTGCCGAATCGCCCCCTACACAGGCTTTGAAGTCGACTATCAGTTATTTGTTTGAAAATGTTTAGTGAAAATCAAAAGCCATTGTTGGAACCACACGTTTTAAAGTGGGAGTTTCTTTTCGGTAAACCCATATATGGGATTGTGTCACACGAGTTATGACGTTGCACTGCAGTATCTATTGTTATCCTGTGCTCCACACAATTCAACATGAAAAAAATTCAGTGGCTTCGTGTTGATATATCCCACCCGAATGGCGCGGTATTAAACTTTTTGCACCCAAACCTTTCACAATTAACATGGATTACTAATATGGAGGAATTATCTGTCCAATATATATTTAATGAGACGATGAGCGTGGTTGAAAGAAATATTGCAACATTTTGCAGAATGAAGTACAGTTTGGGCAGTGAAGACAGTCCGTATTCACATGATGGATAAAAACAACTCAGTACACAGTTACACAATCAGAATCTTTAATATAATATTCTGCCTTTTCTTTCATGAACCATCATTTACATGGTATCAGTAACAGACGAGTTACGTACCGATCGCTTGCCACTGGTTGTCCCATGAAGTGGAAGAAAGTTCATCCATAACACTTTTACTTTCACTGAGTTTCAGACAATCGGCGAGGGCCGATGTTGAATCATGAGTGCCGATGGTGAACCGATGGGTGCTTATCGGCCGAGTGCCGATGTTACACCAATTAATCGTCTCATCTCTAGTTTTAAAAAAGGTTGGTGCCAGTCATGTAGAGGAACAATTGTGCTTACCACAGAACACGCTTGAAACTTTAAAAAAAATAACAGAAGCAAAATAACACGAAAAAGGAAAAAAGTGATCCGCTATTGGCACCTTGACTGTATTTCAGCCGTTCATGAATTGTAAATCACAGTCAAGATTGTGATTTACACTTTATTAACGGCTGAAATATCAGACATTTAGTACGAAATTATGAATGATTAAATTAATGTGTGTAAAGGTCTCTTGACTCAGAGGTGGGCTAGGATTTCCTATTGAGGAGGGGGGAGGGGGGGTAATTGGGTGTGGGGTGTCGCGAAAATCGGCAATCTTGACAATTAAGAAACACCAAAAATTATCCATTTTTACTGAATGTCTGATATTTCAGTCGTTAATAAAGTGTAAATCACAGTCATTTTCTTGTGATTTACACTTTATTAATGGCCAAAATATCAGGCATTTAGTACAAAATGATTAAATTAATGTGGGGGGCATATTTGGGGGAGGGTGTTACCAGATGATACGAACGTCGCGGGGGGGGGGGGGGGGGGGGGGGGGGGGGGGGGGGGGGGGTTATGAATAAACAAAGGAAGACTAGTGATGATGACAAATTTATTACATCTTTTCCACACAAAGTGCACAAATTTTGTATAGCACACATACACAAGTTACAGAAAATAATACGTCAAAACCAGTATAAATAGTCTCAATTTACAACATTTCATAGACCTGTTAAACATTTTGTTGTATAATTTGTGGATATTTAATATGATGAAATTTTCAACAAAATGTCCAAAGTTATGTTGGACGACCCCTTAAATCAATGGTAGCAACATAGTCAAAAAGTTTCAACACAACAGCAGCAGATGTTTTTAAGGGACGTCCAACCTAACTTTGGTCAAATTTCATGTAAAGTCCAGTGAAGATCAGAAAGGAATAACCCCAATAAATTATATGTCAATTTTTTGGGAATGAAACAGATTTTGTGGAACTGTTCCCAGGTGGCAAAATGCACTACCTGAAAGTCTGCTATGGCATAAGTAAGAGACCAGATTTTATAGAATAAGATACCTTAAATTTACTGAATAGTTAAAATTCTACAATCCTTCCAGTACAGACTCGAAGAAGTCATTTTCTTCTTGCGAGGAACAGACAGAAAGACTAATCATAATTTAGTATGTCTAAATTTCAAAAGGGCGGCCATTTTTCTTGTGTTTGTTTACCTTTATGAAGTTCACCATAGTGATGAACCAATAATCAGAATTGGCAATCGGAACCTGCCGGTTATGGGCCATCGGTCGATTAGGACAACCGGTAGTTTCCGGTTATACTATATTTAACACTGACCATTAAAGTCTCTTTGATATCTGGGCCTGGCCATTTCAATAAAGTTTCCCCATTAAAAACGTGTGTAGTGCATATCAGAATATTTAGGGATTTGCAGAGCCGAGATATTACAGACTTTACAATCTGCAATTGGTACGAGGTCGCCACTATTCCCAGCTGATCGAGTTCACCGGTCTTCAGTCATGGTGCTGTACAATGTTGCATTGGATACATATACAAATAAAATGTGTTCAGCCAAATGTGTTCAGCCGCTAGTCTGTAGTACTTCATGATGCAAGCATCGCAATACAGTAAGAAATTAAAATTGGAGAAAAACTGAAAAACACCCGTTTTTCGATGGTGCAGTACGTACAGAGAGTATAGCGTCTCATTCATTCGGCCTGGTAGCAGGTGATTTTACCAAAAATGACTCCATGGAATACTGTGTTGACTTTGACACACCGCGTTTGCTGTGCATAAAAGATTAGCTGCTCAAGTATGCGGTGATAAAAAGTGGCGATGGCTTATTTGTGCTGTTGATTGAAGTGGCTTGGTGTTTCACCGAGTACATGTCATTTAAATAAATCTTGTATATTTGAGTTTGATGAATTGATATGACGACTTAGTCATTTAATAGTTTATTGCCCCCTGAAAAATTTTTTGGGGGACTATAGAAATCAGCGGTGTCCATCCGTGCATTCCGTCCATCCGTCTGTGCGTCCGTCCCACTTGGTGTCCCCATGATAACCTCAGTTTGGATCATTTGATTGGAACCAATTTTGGTATGTGCCCTTCTTAGCCCAAACCACAGGTCAAGTTCGAATATGGGTTTGGCCAGATTATTAGTCCCCTACCGGCATCGCCGGAGGGGACTATAGCATTGCACTCTGTCCATCCGTCAGTCTGTCCGTCTGTCAGTCACACTTTAGTTTTCCGGAGTGTTTTTTGGAAACGCTTCAACGGAATGATTTCATTTTTGGTAAACTGCTATAGAACGATGACTTACAGATCAAGTTTGAGTTTCATGCTGATTTCATTATTCTCGTGTGAGTTACGGCCCTTGGAAGTATGGAAAAGCGACAAAATATCAGTTTTCCGGAAGTTTTTTGGAAACACTTCAACGGAATGATTTCATTTTTGGTAACCTACTATAGAACAATGACTTACAGATCAAGTTTGAGTTTCATGCTGATTGCCTTATTCTTGTGTGAATTATGGCCCTTGGAAGTATGGAAAAGTGCCAAAATATCAGTTTTCCTGACTCTTTTTGGAAACGCTTCAACGGAATGATTTCATTTTTGATAACCTTCTATAGAACGATGACTTACAGAACAAGTTTCATTTACACTCTGTCCATCCATCCGTCAGTCTGTCAGTCAGTCTGTCATTCATACTTTAGTTTTCCGGACTTTTTTTGGAAACGCTTCAACGGAATGATTTCATTTTTGGTAACCTACTATAGAACGATGACTTACAGATCAAGTTTCATTTGCACTCTGTCCATCCATCCGTCAGTCTGTCAGTCAGTCAGTCTGTCAGTCATACTTCAGTTTTCCAGACTTTTTTTGGAAATGCTTCAACCGAATGATTTCATTCTTGGTAACCTACTATAGAACGATGACTTACAGATCAAGTTTGAGTTTCATGCTGATTGCATTATTCTTGTGTGAGTTATGGCCCTTGGAAATATGGAAAAGCGCCAAAATATCAGTTTTCCGGACTTTTTTTTTGAAAACGCTTCAAGGGAATTCATGCTGATCACATCTAGGTTATAACTTTTATATAATTATTACTGCTCATTAGTCCGGCAGGTGACATTGTATTGCTTCAGCAATACATGCACTCTTGTTTTTATTACAGTTATACCCCTTTTTTGACTTAGAAATTTCAAGATTTGCGGTGTCCGGATGGTAACTCCAGTTAGGATTATTTGATAGGAAAGAATTTTGGTATGTGACTTTCTGGGGTAATAATACAGGTCAAGTTCGAATATGGGTTCGGACTGATGATTTTTACTAGAGTTATGCCCCTTTTTCCACTTGTTTTTTCGGGGGACATGTTGACGAGCAGCCTTTTATTTATTATTGAATATTGATCCTGTGCCCGGTGACAAATTAAAACCCACATGGATAATATACCAAAAGAATTAAGGATCCCACGATGTTGAAATAAAAAGAAAAAAGTTAACTCGACAGTATATGGCCCCCCCCCCCCCCCCCCCCTTTACCTCAGGTAGCCTCTGATACGATGACGTAAACTTATTCTGATATGATGACGTAAACTTAGGTAACATCAAATCGAGAATGTATAAGATATTGCTGATGAATTTTTTTTTAAAACCTCCCACTGTTTTCTGGTTCCACTGTAATTCAACCCAGACAATTTTCGCAGTTTTGGTCGGTCCCAAATGTCACATTATCTGCGGTAAGTTGTCCCGATAGCAACAAAGCTCTCAAGGATATCCAACAGAACTAATTTGAGAGCCACTTTTCAAAGAATCGACATTTGTTTTCATCGAATGTACATGTATTGTCTTAAAAAACATACTGGCCTACACATCAACACAAACTTCATTGTAGGTACCAGGAAATCTAAATAACTTGCACGTCATCTCCCATATTATTCTACAAGCCTACTCATAAAAATGTTGTAAAAAAATGCGGGAATGAGCAAAAATCGGTAAATTCTACACAAAACTTGATAATTTAACAGTAATTTTGTATAGCGCCAGTGCCCCCCCCCCCCCTCCTTCCCAATGTAAAAAAAATTCCCTGTACACCCATGCATTTATCGTGTGATATTCATATATACATTTTCTCATGTTAGACGAACGTGAGCCCATTGACACCCTTGAATGATCGAGTGATCTTATTTGCCAAAATCTAGTCCAGGGCAGTCGGAAGCAAACAAAAAAGGCAGCCACAACACAGTGAACCACCCACCCAGGTGACAAGAGGAAGGAAGCCACAGCACCCACACCTTCAGAATTCCCGAGGCGAGCCAAAGTAATTTATTAATGCTGAATGAAAAACGTTTTCCCCCTTCTCTGAAGAAGAACGGTTAAAAATTTGCCAAAAGACCCCCCCCCCCCCCCCCCCCCCCCCCCCCCCCCCCGTGCAAATGGGAAAATCTGTGTTCGGGTAGGGTACGTTTTCATCGAGAAGGGTGGCAATCATTAATTGGTGCTTAATGCCACATTCGTGGCTATCGCCACAATACATCCCCAGTTCCTGAAGTGGCGCTGAGCAACACTAATTAATCATAACTGTAGGCCTACATCCACAGTTCGTTGAAGAAGAAAAGTATTTACGAGAAGGGCGAATGAACAACGATAAATCCATACTTGCTCCAGAGGACTGAATTTGGACACCCACCCCCTCGCCAAGGCCTACTGAATATCTCCCCCCCCCTCTCCCCCCCCCCCCCAAAAAAAACAAACCCGAACCGAGGAACAAAATAAAAAATAAAACCCTTGCTGAACACTAAAGAATCTTGACTACGTTCTTGGTGACTACATACAAATCTCCCAATCATGAAATTGGGATGGATGTCTGTAAAAACGCTCTAGGGGTGGAATATCCACCCATATGGTATACGCTGTAGTGTGAACTATAACAACTGTCCACTTGTGAAAGAGTAGGCTCCAGGCAAAAAGTGCTGTTCAGTTGTGAACAGTAGGGTATACCCTTATCATAAGTTATAAACTCTCCACCCCTCATGTGTGTGTGTTGCAGCACTTGGCCAGGCTTGGCAATTTCAGAAGAGCGATTTTTTAGCTCTCCCTACTGCCCTCCTGAAAGAATTAAGGAGAGCGAAAAATTGCCCTCCTAAATATTTTGGTCTGGGATGATTGTGATTACATGTATTATGCTCACATTAAATTTTTGTTGTAAAGCAAAAATGTAATTTAACTTCAAAGTTACATAACATCACGTAATTTCATTTTGAATGTGGTTTAGTGGTAAAAGGTAATGGCTGCAACTGTGTTTGGGTATGTACTTTGTACATACGCAAACTCAGTTGCAATCATTTGAAGCAAAATGGGTCACAGCAATATTTTTTTTCTGTCAGTTTCAACAACTGACATCACAGTTTGAAGGGTAATTATTCAAGGAATATTGACACTATAATATACTACCATTACTACTATCCTGTCACTTGAAGCTTGTGCACCAGGATGTGACTGTAGATTCAAGCAGACCTGTTGTCCAAGAGAGTCATACGCCTACCACTACCATCTTCAGCCCCCCCCCCCCCCCCCCCGCCTCCCAACTTGGGCACACACACAGGTCTTGTCAAGTGTGTGTTCAGTTGTTGAGTGAGACATCTAGATGTCTAAGAGATTTCGCTTTACCTTAGTAAAGTTAATAAAATCATTGATGTAATAGTCTGTTGGTTTCAGTTTCAATGAGTTCTTTCAACTGGATACTTAAAATGCTGTGTAAAGCTAATTGCTCTCCTAAGCTGATTGAGGAGAGCGATTTTTTGCCTTCCTTCATTTTTCAGAATGCCAGGCCTGCCTGGCGTTACCTGGCAGGAAGGTGGAGGGGGGGGGGGGGGGTGAGGGGCAGCTTCAAGATTCTATAATGTTTCCTAGGGTTTTATTTTTTATTTCGTTCTTGGTTCTTTTTTTTGGGGGGGGGGCTGATATTTGGAAGGCCATGGTGAGGGGGCAGGGCAGTAAGCTTTTGTGAAATCCCCCCCTCCTTGTTTCATAGTTTATTCAAATGTTATTTGGTGGTGGTGTGGCCTAATTTTTATGCCTTTCACAACTTATAAATTAAGGAGATGAGACGAACTCGAGTCCTTGAAATTACCTTTTTGTTCCCCCCCCCCCCCCCCTGCCCCCTAACTTTGATGTCCTGGCTACGTGCTTGTTAGTTTTGGGAGGGCACAATTTTTCAGATATATATATATATTAGTGTATGTATATACATATATATATACATATATTTTTTGCCCCTCCCTTCTCTCTCACACAAAATCACACATGCACTTGTGATGAATAAAATAATTACCCATATTTGAGTGTACTTTTAACATCTTTTGCATTTCAATGCTTCATTCTGTCATTGTTATTATTTTGTTTTCGCATTCTGTCTCTCTGTAGGTCTTATTTGCTTGAGTAAATCTTACAAATCTTGATCGAAGATGATACTGGCCGCCTGCAAAACCTGAGAATAACATCTGTTATCTTTTGCTTCCAAAGCAAGGCTAGTGGTGGAAAGGAGGGACTGTGGTGTTTGGGGGGTTGGTAGTTCCTTACCCATGCACGATTCCCTCTTCATACGAATATGGATGCAGGTCTATGAGGAGTCATCTAGTGTTCTGCAATAGGAAGAGTATTTTTATACTGTACCAATGACCCAGACATAGCTGGTCCTAATTCTCAAAAATCTAGGCCAAACACAAATTTTTCCCCCAATCCCCAAAATTTGCATCTAAAACCGAAAAAATCATGTCCTAAATGGTCTTCCATACTTTTCCTCCACTGCGCATGCGCAGTGTCAAGGAGGTCTCGAAATTGGCGCCAATTATCATTCTTACAAGCAGTGCCTGGTCAGCACTATGTACTCAGCGGGGAGGTATGAGTTCCCAACTCCTGGGAGGGCCATCCCCGTCAGGGTCATTGGTAAGTATAAAAAATATATAAATTACTATAAATTTTTTAACATTTTTATACTGTACCAATGACCCAGACATAGCTGAATAGTAAAAAGGCTGGAGGGCCTGGGACATAGAGGAAAATCCACATCTGACTGATATTTGTGCTTGTAAATCTCAGTTTAAATGATGCTAGACACATAAATATTAGAGAAATGGTGGATCTAAAGAGGAAATAGAAGGAGGAGAGGAAAAATGAGTGGCAGGAAATAATCAGGGCTGTAACTTAAAATTTTTTTACGAAATTATGTTATGTTGCCTAATTTCGAGGCATGGGTCTGTTGTTGTCATTCTTGCTATAAAGTTACACTGCTTGTTCAGTGTTTCCTCTCTCCCTTTCCTTTAAGTCACCCCCTTGCTATTCTCCCATTCTTTTGGCATATTTTCTGTAATATTATTACTAAAATTTCTTGGGAGTTTTAGCTGGGTAACAGAATGAATTCTGTTCTTTTCCCCATGTTTACGTCCTCACCCATGGGTGTTTAGGCGTAGTGTTCTGCATCTACCATCTGATGTTCTGCAGTTTCTTCCCTGGAAGTCTCTGTTTTGCATCACATAGTGTGTTATTGGTAACTGATTTCGGGCCATTTTTATCAGTGCCTGGAGTCATGTTTCTGGTGTTTATACACTTCTTGTTTACATTGACAACGGTTTCTGTTGATAGGGATTTTCTTGTCTTTGTATTAGCTTAATCATAACAAGATACATAATTATTATACGTAAGTGTTGCATTAATTTTTTTGTAATATTTTAAAATATTTTGTTCACTCTTGGGCTTTTTGGGATCCCTTGGGGCTCAACGTTACTTTCAGAAACTTGGGCTTTTCTGAAAAAATATTTTTAAAAAAAATTTTTTTGATTTCAATTATTTTTTCTATATTAATGGATCATGTTATTATGTATCTTTGATTTCAGGGGTTGGTGCGAGTACTAGGACTTTTTGTGTTCTTTTCGCAATGAGAGGATATTGTTCAAATTGTAATAAGAGGAAATCTTCCTCTGACTTTCATAATCATTGTATTAATTGTAGTCAGTGTACTCGCACTAACTCCTGTTCAGTATGTGTCAATTGGGATGACAAACATTGGAAACGTGTGTCACGGTATGTTGTTAGCGGGGAAATGGCCATGCCGGTCCTTTCTCCGCAGGGTCACTCTAGTTTATCAATCTCTATTTCAGAGGACCAAGAACAGGGTGATGTTTCCGTGATGTCTTCCAAAAGTGTGCCTCCGTCGTCACAGTTAAATAAAGAGCTAGCGGCAAAAGTGCTCATGGAAATACGTCAATTGCCTAAGAGATCCCTAGTAGGATCGACGGCATTGGCGTCCGCTAGCTCGCCCGGTGTAGCGACCATTCATCGAATGGCTCGGCAGCCGGGTTCGTCCGTTGCAATCCAGGAAGGAGATTTGGGTGATGCGAGCACTATAATAAGACAAAGTGCACACCCAGTGACGACGGATCAGAGGAGAGAACGGAGGAAGCCTATTAGTCCGGTTCCTAGCTCGTCCAGGTCCATCCGGGCTGCGAGCGAGAGAGGTCCCTCTCTCGTACAACAACATCTGGGACCAGATGTTGTGATACAGAACGTTTCGCATTCGGAGCATACGTCCGCCGCTCGGGACGCTCCATTATATAGACAGTCCGGAGAGACTGTCGATGAGGCTTCCTCATCCTCACGACCGCACCTTGGCTACGTGACCACGGATATCCAGCCAGCTTCGCCGATCAGGGATTCCACGGCGACCAGGTCACGCCTTCCGGTAGCCAGGGACACGAGGCCTGTAGACTCCGGACGTTCGCATAAAAGAAGTATGCAGGAGTCAATGTACACGGAGCTTCCAGCGGCAAAGCAACGTAAGAGCGCTACCCCACAGGCCTCAGTGACGGACGTGCTATCCCAAATAGCAGAACTTATCGCAGCATCCCAGCAAACGACAGAATCTCTGTCGGATCAGGAATTATCCGACGACTCTGGGTCGGTACGCTCCGCCGAAGCATCGGGTACGGACGACCGAGAACTTCATAGGGTCCGACAGGATGGCGAAAGGGATTCGGAGTATTTGGAGCTTTCCCTTTCGGAACAACATAAGCTGGCGTAGATTTTATCCGGCATTACCTTCCAGAGGTTGTTCCGTCGGACCAGAATGCTGCGATGCCGGATAAGAGACTGATAGCGTCATTGGACACAGAATTTTTTTGAACGGTTCAGGGACATCATCCCTGAGTTTCCAACACAGTCCAATAAGGTCACAAGAACATTTGAATTATTGAACAACGCTATTTATAAGCTTGCTACCAAAACGGGCAAGTCTGGTTTCTTATCCGCAAATGCCCTAAATCTGCCTTTCATCAATTCAAGGAATAAATTCGAAACGGCAGGACAGGGCATACCAAGAGTTCCTCTGCGTCTAGACGACGAGGTTGAAGACTTGGAATTGTCTATACCGTCGTCTATGTCAATTCCAACCACGACGTTGGAAACGACAATAATGTCTAACAGAGTTAACTTCGACGCCTTATCATACGCAGATCACCTTACTAAGGCGTTATTATTACGTCTTCAAGGGAAAGAATTCCAGGATATTCAATCCTCATTAAGACTTCTTTCAAGGGCAGTAGCTTATTTCACGTATAACTCCGCCCTTTCAGTGGAAACCTGGAGTTGGTTAGACGTGACGCAGCCCTAGCTACATCCACGCGCGTGGATGGTAAGGTGAAGAACTCTCTCAGAGTTGCTTCGGGCTCCGGAGAGCTTCTCTTCGACGGTAAGCTTTCAGCAATCTATGATAAGATAACTAAGAAAGCTTCGGATTCTCTGCTTTTCAAATCCGCTTCCAAAAAGCCGGATACAGCAGAAAAGAGTAAGACAGGCACTTCTGGGACAAGTACGCCCAAGAGAAGTTCCTATAGAGGTTCCTATGCGTCCTCTAGGTGTTATTCTAGAGACCGCCAAGGCAGCGACTCTCGTGGGGGATGTTCTTCTGGCCGAGATTACCGGTCAGACGTCCCTAGGTCGATGGGGCGAGGTTCGGGTCGTGGAGGACATAGTTTCTCCTTCCGCAAGCCTCGCAGGTCCAGGAGGTGATGGTTTGAACCTCTATCGTGTTCCGGTAGGAGGAAGATTATCGAGTTTTATAAACGAGTGGGTGTGAATTACGGACGACCCCAGGGTTCGAGGGGTAATTTCGGAAGGACTAAGAATATCCT
Organism: Pictodentalium vernedei; assembly: GCA_031216915.1. Classification (NCBI taxonomy): domain Eukaryota; kingdom Metazoa; phylum Mollusca; class Scaphopoda; order Dentaliida; family Dentaliidae; genus Pictodentalium; species Pictodentalium vernedei. Next base: position 225,568,350 of record CM062292.1, read on the forward strand.
TCAAACGAAAGCCTCCATTAACTCGAAGTCCAAAATGGACTCAGTTTCCGTCGAATCCACAGAAAAGAGACGCTCTTTTATCAGAAGTACAGTCTCTTCTGAAGAAGAACGCGGTAGAGGTCATAGAAGACCAGGAATCACCGGGTTTCTACAGCCATCTGTTTCTGGTTCCAAAACCAGACGGCTCGTTCCGTCCAGTCGTAGATCTGAGCTGGATAAACAAGCTTATCGTCGCTCCGAAGTTCTATATGGAGACAATTCGATCAGTCAGGGCGAGTATTCGGGTGAACGACTATGCTACAAGCATAGATCTCAAGGATGCGTACTTTCACGTCATGGTACATCCGACATTCAGAAAGTATCTACGCTTCGCAGTCCTAGGAGTTGTATATCAGTTCCGAGCGATGTGCTTCGGTTTGAACCTAGCGCCCTGGGCTTTCACTCGAATAATGAACTCGGTAATGATATATTTCCGAGCTCATTCATCTGCGGTAACGTCGGCCTACCTGGACGACATTCTTCAGAGGTACGGCAACGAGTTAACACTTCAGAACGATGTGCAGAATCTGCTTCTATTACTCCGACGTCTCGGTTTTATAATAAACGAGGAGAAGTCGGATCTGGTGCCGTCCAAGTCATTCACTCATCTGGGAATGAGCTTCGAGACGCACAACAATCTCATTCGTCTGCCATTAACCAGAGCGAAATTAATCAGTTGTTATGCTCGCTATTGTCTTCACTCAGACAAAGTCACAGCGAGAGAGTTCATGAGACTGATGGGTCTGTGCGGAGCTGCTGCGGATCTCATTCCGATGGGGTGGTTACGCACTCGTCCTCTCCAAATTTTCTTGACTCAGAATTGGAGTGTGAAGATTCATTCGCTCGATATAGACGTTCTCTTGTCAAATCAAGTGAAACAAGAGATTCAGACTTGGGCAAACATTCAGTGGTTGACTCAGGGAGTCCCACTGCAGTTGCCGGATCCGAGTTTTACGATTATGACGGATGCCAGTCAAACAGGTTGGGGTGCAACATTGATCCCAACGGATTCGAAGTGCCAGGGTCTTTGGGATCCGCAGTTCCTAGGCAAGGACATAAACATCAAGGAAATGGTGTCAATTTGGCTTGCACTACGTCATTGGATGAACATTATTCAGAAAGCACATGTCCAAATCCTGTCCGACAATACGACAGTAGTAGCGTATATTCAGAACCAGGGAGGCACTCATTCCGTTCCGTTATTCAATTTAACGGAAAGAATCCTTCTGTTTGTTCTAGAACACCAAGTTCTACTTTCGGTCTGTCATATTCCGGGTCGTCTGAATGTATTAGCAGACTCCCTTTCACGGAAGGGTCGCTTGTTGCCGTCAGAATGGACGCTCAACAAACAGGTATTCAATCAGATTTGCTACCAATGGGAGCGGCCAATGATAGACTCATTTGCGACACAACTCAACAATCAGTTGCAGACGTATGTATCTCCATGTCCGGATCCCCGAGCATATGCAGTAGACGCTCTATCGAGCTCGTGGGACGGAATGATAGAATATGCGTATCCTCCAACGCCGTTGATTCAGCAGATATTGCTAAAGATAAAACAATCTCAATGCAAAATTCTATTGGTAGCATCTCTGTCTCCACAGAGACCGTGGATAAATCTACTCAGGTGTCTGCTGTGGAACTTACCGCGAAAACTTCCTCCACGAGAGGATCTTCTTTCGCAAGGGAAATCGCGTCAACTACATCACAACCCGCAAGGTCTCAACCTTCACGTATTTCCGTTGTGCGGTCCTTCTTGCACGGCAAGCATTTTACAGGACGAGCAGTGGACGCGATTTCTAACTGTAGGAGGACCTCCTCTTCGCTAAACTATGCGGCTAAGTGGAAGGTCTTTTGTCGTTGGTGTAGGGATCATTCTGTTGATATATTTGATCCCTCCATACCAGACATTGCAAACTTTCTAGTATACTTGTTTGACGAGATCAAACTGCAGTCTGTTACTATTAAAGGTTATAGGTCTATGTTATCTGATACCTATGCACACCATGATAGTTTACAAATTGGGTCTAATGTCTCTTTATCTAAAATAGTTAGAAACTTCTCGATATATAGACCTAGAACCCTTAGATTAATTCCCATTATATAGACAGTCCGGAGAGACTGTCGATGAGGCTTCCTCATCCTCACGACCGCACCTTGGCTACGTGACCACGGATATCCAGCCAGCTTCGCCGATCAGGGATTCCACGGCGACCAGGTCACGCCTTCCGGTAGCCAGGGACACGAGGCCTGTAGACTCCGGACGTTCGCATAAAAGAAGTATGCAGGAGTCAACGTACACGGAGCTTCCAGCGGCAAAGCAACGTAAGAGCGCTACCCCACAGGCCTCAGTGACGGACGTGCTATCCCAAATAGCAGAACTTATCGCAGCATCCCAGCAAACGACAGAATCTCTGTCGGATCAGGAATTATCCGACGACTCTGGGTCGGTACGCTCCGCCGAAGCATCGGGTACGGACGACCGAGAACTTCATAGGGTCCGACAGGATGGCGAAAGGGATTCGGAGTATTTGGAGCTTTCCCTTTCGGAACAACATAAGCTGGCGTAGATTTTATCCGGCATTACCTTCCAGAGGTTGTTCCGTCGGACCAGAATGCTGCGATGCCGGATAAGAGACTGATAGCGTCATTGGACACAGAATTTTTTTGAACGGTTCAGGGACATCATCCCTGAGTTTCCAACACAGTCCAATAAGGTCACAAGAACATTTGAATTATTGAACAACGCTATTTATAAGCTTGCTACCAAAACGGGCAAGTCTGGTTTCTTATCCGCAAATGCCCTAAATCTGCCTTTCATCAATTCAAGGAATAAATTCGAAACGGCAGGACAGGGCATACCAAGAGTTCCTCTGCATCTAGACGACGAGGTTGAAGACTTGGAATTGTCTATACCGTCGTCTATGTCAATTCCAACCACGACGTTGGAAACGACAATAATGTCTAACAGAGTTAACTTCGACGCCTTATCATACGCAGATCACCTTACTAAGGCGTTATTATTACGTCTTCAAGGGAAAGAATTCCAGGATATTCAATCCTCATTAAGACTTCTTTCAAGGGCAGTAGCTTATTTCACGTATAACTCCGCCCTTTCAGTGGAAACCTGGAGTTGGTTAGACGTGACGCAGCCCTAGCTACATCCACGCGCGTGGATGGTAAGGTGAAGAACTCTCTCAGAGTTGCTTCGGGCTCCGGAGAGCTTCTCTTCGACGGTAAGCTTTCAGCAATCTATGATAAGATAACTAAGAAAGCTTCGGATTCTCTGCTTTTCAAATCCGCTTCCAAAAAGCCGGATACAGCAGAAAAGAGTAAGACAGGCACTTCTGGGACAAGTACGCCCAAGAGAAGTTCCTATAGAGGTTCCTATGCGTCCTCTAGGTGTTATTCTAGAGACCGCCAAGGCAGCGACTCTCGTGGGGGATGTTCTTCTGGCCGAGATTACCGGTCAGACGTCCCTAGGTCGATGGGGCGAGGTTCGGGTCGTGGAGGACATAGTTTCTCCTTCCGCAAGCCTCGCAGGTCCAGGAGGTGATGGTTTGAACCTCTATCGTGTTCCGGTAGGAGGAAGATTATCGAGTTTTATAAACGAGTGGGTGTGAATTACGGACGACCCCAGGGTTCGAGGGGTAATTTCGGAAGGACTAAGAATATCCTTCAAACGAAAGCCTCCATTAACTCGAAGTCCAAAATGGACTCAGTTTCCGTCGAATCCACAGAAAAGAGACGCTCTTTTATCAGAAGTACAGTCTCTTCTGAAGAAGAACGCGGTAGAGGTCATAGAAGACCAGGAATCACCGGGTTTCTACAGCCATCTGTTTCTGGTTCCAAAACCAGACGGCTCGTTCCGTCCAGTCGTAGATCTGAGCTGGATAAACAAGCTTATCGTCGCTCCGAAGTTCTATATGGAGACAATTCGATCAGTCAGGGCGAGTATTCGGGTGAACGACTATGCTACAAGCATAGATCTCAAGGATGCGTACTTTCACGTCATGGTACATCCGACATTCAGAAAGTATCTACGCTTCGCAGTCCTAGGAGTTGTATATCAGTTCCGAGCGATGTGCTTCGGTTTGAACCTAGCGCCCTGGGCTTTCACTCGAATAATGAACTCGGTAATGATATATTTCCGAGCTCATTCATCTGCGGTAACGTCGGCCTACCTGGACGACATTCTTCAGAGGTACGGCAACGAGTTAACACTTCAGAACGATGTGCAGAATCTGCTTCTATTACTCCGACGTCTCGGTTTTATAATAAACGAGGAGAAGTCGGATCTGGTGCCGTCCAAGTCATTCACTCATCTGGGAATGAGCTTCGAGACGCACAACAATCTCATTCGTCTGCCATTAACCAGAGCGAAATTAATCAGTTGTTATGCTCGCTATTGTCTTCACTCAGACAAAGTCACAGCGAGAGAGTTCATGAGACTGATGGGTCTGTGCGGAGCTGCTGCGGATCTCATTCCGATGGGGTGGTTACGCACTCGTCCTCTCCAAATTTTCTTGACTCAGAATTGGAGTGTGAAGATTCATTCGCTCGATATAGACGTTCTCTTGTCAAATCAAGTGAAACAAGAGATTCAGACTTGGGCAAACATTCAGTGGTTGACTCAGGGAGTCCCACTGCAGTTGCCGGATCCGAGTTTTACGATTATGACGGATGCCAGTCAAACAGGTTGGGGTGCAACATTGATCCCAACGGATTCGAAGTGCCAGGGTCTTTGGGATCCGCAGTTCCTAGGCAAGGACATAAACATCAAGGAAATGGTGTCAATTTGGCTTGCACTACGTCATTGGATGAACATTATTCAGAAAGCACATGTCCAAATCCTGTCCGACAATACGACAGTAGTAGCGTATATTCAGAACCAGGGAGGCACTCATTCCGTTCCGTTATTCAATTTAACGGAAAGAATCCTTCTGTTTGTTCTAGAACACCAAGTTCTACTTTCGGTCTGTCATATTCCGGGTCGTCTGAATGTATTAGCAGACTCCCTTTCACGGAAGGGTCGCTTGTTGCCGTCAGAATGGACGCTCAACAAACAGGTATTCAATCAGATTTGCTACCAATGGGAGCGGCCAATGATAGACTCATTTGCGACACAACTCAACAATCAGTTGCAGACGTATGTATCTCCATGTCCGGATCCCCGAGCATATGCAGTAGACGCTCTATCGAGCTCGTGGGACGGAATGATAGAATATGCGTATCCTCCAACGCCGTTGATTCAGCAGATATTGCTAAAGATAAAACAATCTCAATGCAAAATTCTATTGGTAGCATCTCTGTCTCCACAGAGACCGTGGATAAATCTACTCAGGTGTCTGCTGTGGAACTTACCGCGAAAACTTCCTCCACGAGAGGATCTTCTTTCGCAAGGGAAATCGCGTCAACTACATCACAACCCGCAAGGTCTCAACCTTCACGTATTTCCGTTGTGCGGTCCTTCTTGCACGGCAAGCATTTTACAGGACGAGCAGTGGACGCGATTTCTAACTGTAGGAGGACCTCCTCTTCGCTAAACTATGCGGCTAAGTGGAAGGTCTTTTGTCGTTGGTGTAGGGATCATTCTGTTGATATATTTGATCCCTCCATACCAGACATTGCAAACTTTCTAGTATACTTGTTTGACGAGATCAAACTGCAGTCTGTTACTATTAAAGGTTATAGGTCTATGTTATCTGATACCTATGCACACCATGATAGTTTACAAATTGGGTCTAATGTCTCTTTATCTAAAATAGTTAGAAACTTCTCGATATATAGACCTAGAACCCTTAGATTAATTCCTAAATGGAATTTAGCTTGGGTTCTTCTTAAACTAAAAGAAAAGCCATTTGAGCCTCTTGAGCCAGTAGATTTCAAATTCTTATCTTATAAGACAGCATTTCTCTTAGCTTTCTCTTCTGCTAGAAGAGTCAGTGAGCTTCATGCACTATCTGTGGACGATTCTCACTATCGTAGTGTCGGGAACACTATTACCTTTACTACTAATGTTGGATTTTTGGCTAAGAATCAGGCTCCTAATAAATATCCGGAACCTATTGTTATTAAGGCCCTTCTGTCTTCAGACGGGCATAGGCCTTTACTCTGTCCGGTTAGAGCTTTTCGTATTTATAAACGAAGATCTCAGTTTATCAAAAAGGGACGAAAACGCTTCTTTCTGTCTCTGATGCCTAATAGAAAGGACATTACGGTCCATTCTATTGCTAGATGGATTCAATTAACTATCCGTACTGCTTATGATAATCTATCTTCAACTCAGCAGTCTGTGCTTAAGATTTCGGCTCATGAAGTAAGAGCTCTTTCTACATCTTGGTCTTACGCAAATAGTGTTGCTATTACAGATTTAATGAAGGCTGCATATTGGTCTCAGCCATCCACATTCACGAATTTTTATCTCAGAAATATTGAGTCCATTTCTGGAGACCTGCATTGTTTAGGTCCGTTATCTGTTGCTCAGAATGTCGTCCACTAAACAGTCGCAACTATAGTTATGCAGGCTTTCTGTTCCGGCAGTGACTCCGTCCTGCTGCCCTCTTCACTCTGGGCTATTTGACCCAGGGCAAGGGGAAGGGGGGGGGGAGGATGTTCCCTTAGGTCACCTGCTTTGTAGTGAAAAGCAAGGGGATACCTCCTCCGGAGTCAGTAATTCTTAGTCGTTACCGGGATGGTTTTAAAATGTAAAGTTAATGTTTAAAATTCATTCATGTCATATTTTTAAAGTGTAGCTCGGTGTGAAGCATTTGTATATGTCACGTGTCAAACGGGCGTTAATATACAATCCTCGGACACTTTTAAAGAGTATAAAGAGTCTCAATTCTCTGGACTAACTTTAATTATTGGCTTACTTTAAAAATAATTAGTATAAAGGGTTATACTGGATGTTAATAGAGAACATGAATGTTATTATGCTCAATTATGGAGGGTGTTGTGTCTTTCTAATTTATCATAAATAAGAAAGATACATGTAAAGCCTAATACTCCTTTTCTCCTCGAGGGGATGACTCTATTATATATAGTTGAGCTTATTGGATTTTCCTCTATGTCCTAGGCCCTCCAGCCTTTTTACTATTCAGCTATGTCTGGGTCATTGGTACAGTATAAAAATGTTAAAAAATTTATAGTAATTTATATATTTTTTATACTTACCAATGACCCAGATGGGGATGGCCCTCCCAGGAGTTGGGAACTCATACCTCCCCACTGAGTACATAGTGCTGACCAGGCACTGCTTGTAAGAATGATAATTGGCGCCAGTTTCGAGACCTCCTTGACACTGCGCATGCGCAGTGGAGGAAAAGTATGGAGGACCATTTAGGACATGATTTTTTCGGTTTTAGATGCAAATTTTGGGGATTGGGGGAAAAATTTGTGTTTGGCCCTAGATTTTTGAGAATTAGGACCAGCTATGTCTGGGTCATTGGTAAGTATAAAAAATATATAAATTACTATAAATTTTTTAACTTTCGTTCAAGGATTTTTACTAATGCCGATAGAGCCCCACAAGGCTGTGATTTTCTGCTTGACTCCCTGATGCTGTAAAATTTATATCAGCAGTCTTTCTAGTTTAGTTTGTTGTAGCATGCCCGTACAATTTGTATATTCTTGTAAATATTAATAAGTCTTTCGATACATCCAGATTGATTGAGTCTGCATGTTTTTGGTTTTTTTTGTTTTGTTTTGAGGGTCCTTTTTGTTGTTTTTTTCTGTTACAATGCATCAGCTGAACGCATATACTGCATGTACATTTTCTAAGCCGCAAAATCAACTTGCTTTGAGTATATCCTGCCGACAAGTAGGCGGCTAGCCTAGGTATTATTTTGAAGTGTTTGCAATGGTATACATTGTATACTACTCAAAGTTTGCTAAGCACCAAATATTTGACACATCATTGTGAAATTTGCTTATGACATGTTTGTGATATTTTTGGTGGATATGATTGAGGAATGTATTGAGATGGTCCCCAGTGTTTTCATTAGCTCTCTTGTCAGGCAGTCTTTTCGTGATAGTCATGGAAAGCATGTACCCCTTGATTTTCATGATGTTTTCGTGTACTGTCTACATGTAATGGCGTGTAGGGTATTCAATCTTCATTTCAACACAAACCCTTGTGATTTAATGATTGAATATGGCAAATGCAAATGTTAGAAGACATTTGTCTGAAGCAGAAATGTGGCGGGCTGTAGGGTTGGTGGAGCAAGGGGCTACCCATTGTCAGGTTGGTGAAGCCCTTGGTTTGCTCTATACGGTGATCACCAGAGCCTGGGCAAGATTTCAGCAGTATTGCACACCAGTGAGACGGCATGGTGATGGCAGAGACAGGGCAACATCTGCAGCTGAAGGCCATTTTTTCATCTTTCAGGCCCGTAGGAACCGCTTTGCCACAGCAACCCAACTTCGCAGTGACCTTCAGAATGCATCCGGGGTAAATGTTTTGACACGGACTATCCTGGCAAGGTTGCACGAATGTAGTCTCCGATCGAGAAGACCATGTATTTGCATTCCGCTGTCCCAAAACCGCCGCCATGAATCGGCCGTGAACAACGTTGGATGGACCAGAGAAGATTGGCAACCTGTCCTTTTTACAGATGAGTCAAGGTACTGCCTAGACCACACAGATATGCGTTCTAGGGTATGGAGAAGACCAGGAGAGCGGTTCCATGCCGCCAACATTGCTGAGCATAACTGCTATGGTGGAGGGTCAATCATGGTCTGGGGCGGCGTCAGCAGGGGTGGACGTACAGAGCTCTGTGTCCTTGAACGTGGTACATTGACTGCACAGCGGTATATTGATGCGATCCTGGATGTCCACGTCAGATTGTATGCAGGTGCAGTGGGTGATAGATTCATTCTGATGGACGATAATGCCCGTCCTTATGTTGCCCTTGCTGTCGGGGAGTACCAACAGAGGGAGGGGATTGAGCGTATGGTCTGGCCAGCAAGATCCCCTGACCTCAATCCAATCGAACATGTCTGGAATGAGTTGCAGCTTGCAATTTCAGCCCATCCAGTCCAGCCAAGAAGTGTCCGGGAGCTTAGCAAACTTTGAGTAGGAGATATGCGTTTGGCAATGGTGCACAAAATTTCGAGCAGAATTCGGGAAATATATTTTAGACTGTTTTTTTTTCTACAGCATCTCTAAAACTTCCCCCCATCCAGTGGGGTTTGATGGATACAGGATTTGTCCTCTAAGTTTTTAAATTGTCTCTTCGCTAGTTCCTGTGGCTGGTCGTCAAAAAATTATGCTGCATGCACAGTGATTACTTGCTCTATGCACGCCAGCTTGTTTGCAAACTTTGCAGTTCCCATGTAAGTTATTCAAACCACAAGATGAATGTTGCATTATGTCGCACACAAAACACTGAAATGAACACAGTAGCAATTTCTGTGAGACCGTGTTTATTGCCAACCAACAACACTAATCTCTTTCACATAAAATCACCGACCAACACAGTGTTAGTTATCTCTGCTCTAACGCAGAGTTTCACTGGATGACTCTGTGTTTGGGTGAAACGTAAACACAACACCCAGTGTTTCATATGGTATACACTTTGTACGTGCTGTAGATGATTGTTAAGCAACATGTAGTCGCATGGCTGTCACAAACACGTTTTCATTTTGTCAATTTAATTTTTTTATTCAGTTACCTCCCTTGATGTTTCTCTCCAACTGAACTTCAAATAATATATTCTGACGTCACGTGTCTGTAAACAATGCGCCATACAACTTCACAACACACGTTTACATCAAAGTTATTATTCAATTAAGACATAAAGTATGTGCGCTCAGTATCTTCCTGGTTAAAACAGTAAAAGCGATTTGTATTCTTACACAAAACCATATTAACACTTCATGTATTTACCAGAATAACACACAATCATCACAAGAGAACAATATCATGTGATTGTATGGTTTATAACGATCATCCTCCACCCCAAATCCCAAAAATGCAAATATCATTTTGGCTAATATTGCCCAGCACTAAACATGCATGCTCTGAGACCTTATGTGCTATTAAGCTTTCGTAATTGGTGATTTATAAACGAAAATCTGCAGTATAACGGGCACTAACAGATTTTCTTCTGGGTCCTATTTCAACCATCGGAATCTGCATCAAAATCGGCATAATTGGCAGAGAAATAATCAGTAATCAGTTCATAGGAAGTTTTGATAATAGGTTCTTCACTAGTTCACCAAGGGTCAAATCCACACAGTTCACAAGAACAAGTATGGAGTCCTGAGAGAGTGCATCAATGTAAAATGAAGAATGTCCAGTGTCGCTTTTGTGAATCTGCTGTGACCATATCCCCCCATAATTCTGTGCCATTTTGCATGAGATCTGTGTCAAATTGGTAAAAGAAGATGAGATTCATACATCAAAAAGGGAAAACTGCCAAACTTCCTCATTTGGTATTAACTGTGTCCATTTTTAGCTCACCTACATCTGTAAGATGTGGTGAGCTACAGGGTTGGGGCGAATACATTGTAAATGTATTGAATACGAATACGAATACACAAATTTCAAATGTATGTGAATACGAATACGAATACTTTACAATGTATTCATGAATACAAATATGAATACTTGAATACTTTTCAAAATTATTTCTTGTAAATGGATGATAATTTGATCATTCTTATTGGGATTAAGGGTATAAGGGATTATAGGTGAAGAATTAGTTTTTCAGAGGGTGGATCTCGTAATCCTTTAGAATCCACTCAACAGACATAAGTTGGTATTAATGACAAACAAAAGAAATAAAAAAACATTTCAAATATCAATTTATTTAGAAAACAATTAGCAAAATGTACACAGTACTCATCCAATGTTTTTGTTGTTTAGTGCGTACACAGTAAACATGTTTTTCAATTTATTCAACAAAAAGACAATTATTATACATTAGCAACAAAAATATTACACTTAACTTTTTTCTTCATTATTTTTCAAATAATATTGGTATTATGTCAAAGAAGCCATAAAAATATGGATGCCATTGAAGCCAACACATCTATGTAAAAATTACAGAACAAGAATACCAATTTTTACCATTTTTTCTATATGACATTTTAACTTTTTGTCTGAAAAACATAGTTTATGGCCCTTCATTGGAATGAGCTTGTTTTAAATATATATATATCGCCATATACATACTATCAACGCCAGTTTTTTTTCTATTTTTTCAGGATTTTTTTCTTCTAAACTGCATCTTATGACCCCAAAGTAGGGTCATAAGATTTCAGTTTGGAAGGAAAAAATGGAAAAATAAAATCATTAAACTGGGAACTGTGAGAAATTAACACAATTTTTTTTGTAGTTTTTTTCTTCTAAGCTGCATTTTATGACCCCCAATAATGTCTTTTAATTGTGGCTTCTTTGTTTCATGTCTTTTATTAATATTTAAACATACATTGCTGGTGAGAATAAAAAAACTGGTCAGTGCTATTCACAAAAATCAATCAAGCAATTACTGGACTATTGGAAAAATGTTGTAATTCAAGCACAATAATTTTACAGATCTATCAGTCTACACCTTATTTCTACTATTACTGTAAATAAATATTAGATTAGTATTAATTGGATAATGGAGTTGTTTAGGGATTAAAAATCAATACTTTGGCCAGACTGATATCCTTTGTCCTAAGCCATTAAAGTGAATTAGCCTGTTACTGTTAAAAGGCACTTCAAAAGTATTAGTTTAATTCTTTACTACTTTCTAATAGAGATAATCACAATATTTTTTTACAAATACTGTATACATGTGTATTAAAAACAAGAAAAGTATTCAAAAAGTATTCATGAATACACCTCAAATTTGACTGTATTCGAATACGAATACGAATACTTTAAAATTGCATGAAATCTGAATACATTCGAATACTTGAAAAAATGTATTGAATATGTCTGAATACCGAATACGAATACCCCAACCCTGGTGAGCTATTGTCATAACCTCAGGCGTCGGCGTCCGGCGTGTCCAATATTGTAAGATTTAATGTTAAGGTTAATTTCTCAAACATCAGTGGGCTCAGGCCTTTGATATTGCATATGTAGGTTGTAGGGGACTATCAGAACAGTATTTAACTCTGCTACTACGACTTTTTTCCAAATTTCACCTAAAATTTTCTGCCAAAAGTTGTAAGAATTTGCGTTTAGGTGTTGTAAGAATTTGTGTTAAAGTCAGCTTTTGTGCAGATTGTGCTGCTTTAACTTCTCATTACTGTTGATTTTCATATTTCAATAACAACTGTAGGTATTAACCCTACTGTATGCAGAAATTTAATGAAAATTTTCTTTTTTTTCACTCAAAATTTTCATGTTTTTCTCGGACTTAGTAAATTTTAAGTTCTAAAAGTTTGTGTTAAGGTGATGTGTTAAGGTGAGTTCTCAAAGATCAGTGGGCTCAGGCCTTTGATATTGCATATGTAGGTTGTAGGGGACTATCAGAACAGTATTTAACCCTGATACTACGACTTTTTTCCAAATTTCACCTAAAATTTGCTGCCAAAAGTTATTGTAAGAACTTGCGTTTAGGTGTTGTAAGAATTTGCGTTAAAGTCAGCTTTTGTGCAGATTGTGCTGCTTTAACTTCTCATTACTGTTGATTTTCATATTTCAATAACAACTGTAGGTATTAACCCTACAGTATGCAGAAATTTAACGGAATTTTTCTTTTTTTTCAGTCAAAATTCTCATGTTTTTCTCGGACTTAGTAAATTTTAAGCTGTAAAACTTTGTGTTTAGGTGAGTTGTGTTTCTATGTGTCTTTCCAGGCTATTAATATTCTACACTTGGGTTACTGAACTTCATTGCAGTAATATTTAACCCTCATTACATCCATATTTGAGGAATTTGAGGCTGATTTTCTGCCAAAACTTGTTGTAAGAATTAGCGTTTAGGTGTTGTAAGAATTTGCGTTAAAGTAAGCTTTTGTGCAGATTGTGGTGCCTTCACCTCTCATTACTGTTTATTTTCTCATTTCAATAACAACTGTAGGTATTAACCCTACTGTATGCAGAAATTTAACTGATTTCTTTTCTTTTTTTCAGTCACAATGTTCACGTTTTTCTCTGACTTACTCAATTTTAAGTTCTAAAAGTTTGTGTTAAGGTGAGGTGTTAAGGTGAGTTCTGTTTCTATGTGCCTTTCCAGGCAATTGATATTGTACGCATGGGTTACTGAACTACATTGCGGTAACGTTGCGCCCTTATTACATTCATATTTGAGGAATTTGAGGGGGATTTTTGGGACTTATATTCACTTTCTTTAAAAAAAAATTTTTTAACTTTTTTTTTTATTTAATACTTTCTCATACTTGTTACTAGTAACATTAAGGCTTATTTTAGTCGTTGATGTTATGTATTTTTGTTGGGACTTATAGTAACTTTCTTGAACGAATGTTTTTCCACAACTCCTCTTTAACCAATGAATGTACTTCAATTACAATTTCAGTGATTTATGAAAGCCTTTCCTAATTCTTATTTATGATTTAATATCTGGCCTCACGATTCATATTCTTAATCATAAACATTTCTAAAAGAAAAAAATGCTTTTATATCCAATGATTCTATGTTGAATTGATATATAATAAATGCAGAAATATTGACTTTCCAAAGCCATCACATAAACCACATTAATCATTTGATGCCTAGTTAATGATTTATATTAACTAAATATTAGGCATATTACATTCGAACGACATTATCAAGCGCGAATGTAGGTGAGCGTTGGGATGTAACATCCCTCTTGTTGGGGTTGCATGAACAATGACAGCTGCCAAGAGTGTCATTTGAATGCTCAAGTGTGGCCAAAAACAACAAAAATGACCTGCCCTGCATGCAGAATACTTACATCAATTGGCTTCGTGAAGTTTGAAGACATGGTTTCTAATTCATTTGTGCACATGGTTTGGTATGCTTCATTTGTTTTGAAACTATCGCCCGCTTCTGTAGTTGCTGTTTGAAGAGGTTTGACTTTTGCTCACTCATCAGATTTAAGAACATTAATAACTGATCTGCTTACCAATACTAATTTTATAGGCAGTGAGTTACTGGTCTGAACAAATATCGGAATTATGTTGGTTATTAAATTCATTTATCTAAAAACGTATGAGACGTTGTTGTCTTATTTCTGTAATTTGTGTGATTTTTGTCTGGCAGGCCACTTCATGCTATTTCTATCAACAGATTGTCAACACACATAGATTTTTGCAACCTTTTGGTGCCAATAGTGATCAAAATCTACATTGATCATCTTACAATGTGGTTGTGCGAGGAAGACATTTAAATTTACGATGGTACTAAATTTTGCTATATTTGGTGAACAGGAAAAAACCTTTCTGAAAATTCTCCTTGACATTGGTCTTATTCGATTAGCAGACTTCACCAATCCTTCTTTATGTCACAAATATAGTTCAGCGACAGAAAAATTATTTTTCGGAAATATGGAATTGTGAGGACTGCATTGTTTGTTGATGTGAATATATTTTTGTTCTCAAATATAATTTTCCACTTTTATGTTTTGATCATCGATGCCAAGTCACCAACCAAATGATAGGAGTTTGAATCAGTGGCATATTAATCCCTTGCTGACATTTGCATAACTTTCTGCAGTTTCCAAACTCAACATTGCTACTGAGGACTGTATCTCACAATTATGACATTGTCAGTTGAATATTTTCCTATGAATGCATCATGTGTTGTATATTACATTGCCTCTCAAATTCGAAAACAGCAGTGAAATGTTTGAAGATTTCAGATCTTGGGGAAATCAAATCGTTTCCTACCTTCAGCAACGCAACTTGGCCTGAATAGCCCAAGAACATTAGGTTTCACTAGGGAAAAAAATCGGAGAAAGCTGATTTTTTCAGGGAATGTCGAGTACATGTCACTGAACGATTAGACAAAAGTCCCCTAAAATCCCAGTTGAGTTTTTTTTTCTACAGCCTTTTTTCGAAAACGCGTTTGAAAAAAATAAAAAAAAATCGCACAAACTTTGTAACCTCGAATTGATCCAACTGTATTTTTTGTTTATGTGTATTTCGAGCTACATAATGTCTAATATACATTTACCTAGAGGAAAATGTGCATTCTGTGACAATTTCTGCGAAAAATTATTGAAAATTCACAAAAAAGTATCGGATTTATGCAAAAAATGACGATTTTCCTAACGGATTTGCCCAAAGGGTCGTAGTACAGAACGGGATGTTAGTTGGACAGACGATAAAAAATCCACCGCCATTTGAAGACTTTTATCATTGCTTACAAAATAGACATTATGGAAGACCTCCTCTGCTTCTGGCCGAGTTCCCCTTTTGGCATAAAATTCGTCAGCATGAGAACTCAACTATTTTCGGGCTTGGGACCGAACAGACACGTCTGTGTCTGGCAGCATTAGATCAATAAATAATATTTACAGAATGTACAAAAATCAATATATAATATTTACAGAATGTACAAATCAATCAACATGGATTAAGTTACATTGACTATTATCAACGCTATATACAGAAATGACATGACCTATATACATATTATTCATCGAACTCAGAAATTTCCGACAGGACAGTGTTTCTGTGGTTGTTACAAGAATCCGAACTACAATTACACAAACCTGAGCAAGAGAGTCCTGCCTTCTTACACCCACACCTTTTTGTACAAGCACTCTTGCAACCACAACTGATCAGATTCAGTAGGTTATCGGGGGCACATGGCTTTGTGGCTGCAGTCGGTACAAGAAGTCCATTGTCTAGCGACCACCCCAATCCGTCGGAGGAAGCGAAGTGCCCAGCCATTGTTGGACCTATAGATAACATCTGTAGACATGTTGTTGTGCAGCATCGCTGCTTGGTGGGAGTGAGGCTAGGTCGATGGGTTATTCAGTTTAGATTTTGCTACATAACGCTTGTAAGTGACATATCTATATTGGTCGAGAGAGGAAACAGTTTTACTCCCGTATAAGATCAGGAGAAGTTGTTCCCCAGCAGCGGCTACTGCACTTGGTGTACTGTCATCCGCCAAAATTGTGTTGACATACTGTTGTGAGTCGTTAGTAACATCGGAGACAATTGTACTGAATACTTTCTTCTTACCAACTCGAAAGAGTGCAGAAGTAGTGTCACAACCACTTAAAGAATGTGCTACAAGGAGGTTGCTTCTATGGTCACCCATTTTGGTTGCTATTTCACTAACTGAAACTAGTAAGTTTGGGGTAATGGAATACATCATGTGAATATTACATCCCGGTTGAACTCGAGAGGTAAGAATGACTAACAAGTCTGTGTCTGTTCCCACAACGACAACATTGTTGTCATCTTGAGCGATGTCAAGTGCAGTTTCGGCTATCAGTACATCAGCATCAACCTCGGCCTGCTTGGACTGAATATTGATAGCAGATAGCTCCTGCATTAGAAGATCGATCAGTTGGGTTTTGTTCTTGGCATTTGCAAGGAAATCGGATTGGGGTGTGGTGGCTGGTAACTCGGGTGAGATATTGATATCAATGGAATACCTGTCTTTAGATCTACGGGCTTGTTCCATGCCCTTTGTCGACATTGTACAAGCATAACCATCAAAAACAACCACGACGTTCGCCCCAAAATGTCTCACTAGATAATTGGAATATGATGTGCATATGTCCTTATATGACGACTGTTTAGGCCATACAACTGCCCTCAATAAAAATCCACCATCTACAACAAACAGAGAATGTTCTGGGATTTTAGTTTGCTCGGAACCGTATGTTTTGAGGATCTTACCGAGCGTGCTTTTCTGTGTCTTCCTCATTCCAGCAGAATCAAACAATGCTGGTGGTTTTGGGGCGAGTTCATATTTGAGATACTCTTCCATCTCTGCTTGTGACTGAATAACACATGTGATGCGGTTGAACAGAATTGTGGGGTCAATCACTACCTTATTTCCACAGACTTTGATGTCATTTGCCATTGATGCGAAAGACTTCACAGTGTCAACACGTCGTAGTTTGATGCTGTTGAACGTTTTGCTTACAACATTCGATACGCAACATTCACCAATTTTGCGAACTTGGTCACAGTTCACAGTTTCGTCGGCCACAAGCCCGGTCGCTATAGAGACTAATTGTGGTGGATCTCTATTCTGAAAGGGGGAATGCACTCTGAGCCAGTTCAATAATTTAATGATATCATTGGCATCAGTCAATTGTGAACTTTGACGGAGATCCCGATGTTGTTCGCCATGACCAGTATGAACATGAACAAAATTTTCGAGAGCATTACATATCGGAAGGCAAAGAGGTGGTCCATGTACCCATTTCGCAACAGTGCTATCAGTTATTCCTCTGCCATGTGTGAGACCACCACAGGAGCTTGAACATTCTCATTAAACACTGCTCTATGGTCTGATCAGAATATATCCCGTCCCAGAATTTATCTGAGCGCCTTATGGTAAAGTAACCTTTCTCAGTGAACAACTTCAAATCATCCTGTTGCATTATTTCTGTTAGCTCATTCATCTGCTGCAAATAGAGATGAGAACTTTTTGCGTATGCAAAATGACCACCTGCGTGAAATACTGGAATCATATTGCGAACACAATATGTGTGGAGTTCCCAGTCGCCTGTGCGCTCTGCTCTCAAGAACAACTGGAGAAGACCTATTTGCTCGTAGTATTGTACCCAAAGCTTTCCTGTGCGTCCTACGGACGCATTCTGGAGCAGTTCGTGTAAGGGCGTGCACACATTACATGCCAATGCATCTTGAGTGTAGGCGAACACCACATTATGTGATTTAATCGAACATGGAAATTGAAACAATGATGCTTTAATACGGTATTTGAATGAGAAAAGTCGATGCCGTTTGAATTTGAGTTTAGGGGGTATGTTTAATATTTCACACGTTTCACCAGTTCATTATGGAATAAATGACTATTGTTATATATCATTATAAAGCCACTGCTTTTCTGCAATTTTTGATCTATAATTTAACTCCCAAAGTAGTCGTAGATTTGATTTAATGGACGTTGTGTACCGTTGTGTGTATGAAAACAATAAAATTTTTTTCGTAATTTTGTACATTTTCGTGAATATTTCACCATTGAGTGTGAGGATTGGTACAAAGTTGGCATTTTCTGTTGGGGATATGTATTCTCAATATAATTCAGCACGATATTTATGATTCTCACCCTACTAAGGTGAATAAGAATGAGAAATATGGAGCTGGGTCGAATTTTTAAAAAAAATTTTTTTTTCATAAAAAAAACGCTATAACTAAAAAAGCTCAACTTGGATTTGCGGGGACTTTTCACACTTTATCCGCAATGTGTGTCCCGGAAACATATAAAAAAATCAGCTTTCTCCGATTTTTTCCCTTACTTTCTCATTTTTATGTCTAATGTGCCTGGACTATGAAAATCACGTGATCATAACAACAAGCAGGTCATCCCAACACAGTATATAGTTTGTGGTCATCCATTTTCCTCTAAGAGTTCTCACCACATTGGTGATGAAATGATAAATATGCTCTCTCCGAGTATGGAGTCTTTTATTTACAACTTGGACAATTGAATTACCAATCTTTTCCTTGTTATTCTTGTTGGTTACTTACGTGTATGCAGCTGGCAATTTCTTTGTCATCAAAAGCAAAAAAAATAAAAAACTTGTTTGTAAAAGTGATTCAGGTTTTGTGTACTTTTGTCATTATTTTGGTGTATAATATGTTGTAATTCACTGCTTCAATTCGTTTTTAGGGCATTGTTGAAATTTTCAAAAAAGGATCCAAAGTTATGTTGGACAACCACTTAAAGTGGCCCACTGTAACACCCGAGCAATACAAACAGTAATTTTACATCAAAATTGTTATTGAATGGAACTATCTTCCAAACACTGGAACAGTGTCAAATGCACTAATTCTGTAGAGAGCGTCAAATCAATTAAAAAGCTCTCTCAAACATTGGACTAACAAGTAATGCCTCTCTTCGATTGCCATTGATGCCAGAACTGGCTCTGTAATGCAAGATCCAAATCCAGAATATTTTTTCCTAACTGCTCTCCATGAACACGGGGTGCATTTTATTGCTCTCTCCAGATCTCCATGTGGAGGGAGCATCAAATGCACTGAGACAGTTTTTCAGGTTATCCCAACTAGTTCACCTGATTCATAGAGTGACTTTCTCCCTCTCCAGCTTCTTTCCAAACTTGTGAAGTGAAAGATGCAAGAGATCTCCACACTCCAAATGAAAGTAAATGAAGATTGTACACACAGGTGCAAGCAAATTCTAAAACACATCAGATGTGTACGGAACTTGCAAAATAACTTCTTGAATTACTAAAAATTTACAATTTTTGTCTCAAAGACATGACCCCTCATTGGAAAAAGCTTGTTCCAATGAGGGGTTATAAGCTATGTTTTTTAGACAAAAATTTAAAACTTAAAATTTGGAGATTTTCCCATTATGGTGATTTACCCATTATGTTGGATAAAGGGTTATTGCTGTAAATACTCCACGGTACAGCAATTATTCAGCTACCTATTAGGGCAAGTGATTGATCATTTAACCAATGTTGATCCATGTAATTATTGATTAATCGATCCAAAAAACCCTTGAACCATTTCAGCTGTAAAGTGATCTTAAACACCAGTAAAGTGCCTTTCATAGCCACTCAAATTCTTATCCTTTCCAACTTCATAATAAGGTAACAAAACATCACTTTGTGGTGTTTGGTGTATGCTTGGCAGCCGAGCCTTCATTAGACACCACTGATTCGGTATAGTAATTTCCAACAGCAAAGTCACCAAAACCCTGCATGTTGGAACCTGTGTTCTACACTTTATACGACAAGAAACTCCCAAAGTTGAAACGTGGTTTTTAAAGGTTAAACTTTCGTAAGTATATAAATATGATGTTTGCTTTTTACAGCAGCATATATACATGGTGCATTCCCAGGGGTATAACAGTACTCTCAAATTCTAAATATTTAAGAAGTGAAAATTGATTTGCAACTGGAGTTTGTGAGAATCAAAATTGATTGTCAGGAATCGTGACAAATTTTAAGGCCTGCATTTAATAAAATTATTTGAAGTTATTATGTCTATATGGACGATAGACATTTAACTGGTTGAGTGCTAGAAGCCACCATCAGGGCTTTAAAAAAATGAGGGTATCAAAGCAAAAGCCAATGTTTTCCAAAATTTCCTTACTCATGTTTCATAGTCATTCAAATGCAAATAATATATGGTTTATATAAATAGGTTCTTTTACAAATATATTGAAATTATTGGAGAGTGCCTGCCTGTGGCAGAAAAACTGCTGCTTGGTATTTAGTAAGTTGACTTGTATACACAGCTACTCAGTTAATAATCAGCCAATCTGCACAATGTTTACCAGAATCGAGGTGTCTGCTAGTGTGAGAATGTTGGGGCCGGTATTTTGGGGAAAATGAGGCAACCAGAGGCGTTGCAGCCACGGTCTGACCGTGGTTCGGCCCGTGTTAGGAAAATTTTTAGTTCCGGGGTCCTCAAACCCCCATTTCGTTGCATCTGAGGGATATTTTGAGGTTTTGCACAGCGATATTTATGTAAGTTTTCATATTCCGAAAGTCTGTAATTGCAGAAGAATGAAGATCAATGAGGAGAAATTCGGGTGAAAAATTATTCATACAGATCACAGTACTTGCTGACAATACTGGTCCATGATCCAGTTCAACTACGATTGTGTGTGCGGGGGTGTCAAAAACCTTTACATGTCGCTACAGTTTACTTAGAAGCGATCACGTGGAAATCAAAAAGCATGCAGTTGTGACATCAGTCACTGATTGACCAGAAGTTTGCTGACACTTTCATACTCTGTCGAACGACCCCCACCTGGTCTTTGCAAACTCGGAGAATGTCATTGATTGATCTCTGACCGACATTCGTGTATAATTTTACATTGTATTTCCTGCTCCTGTTGGGTGTACCCCGTGATTATTACTGTCGGATGCATTGCGTTGGTAGCATGAGAATTTTTAGCTCACCGAATGGAGCTTAACTTATCACGTGCCGTCCGTCGTGAACTTTACATTATCAACTACTCCTCCCAAACTACTGGATCAAATTGAACCAAATTTGGTGTGTATGTTCCTTATCATATGTCAATTCAAACTTGTACAAATAAACTTGCCGCACCCACAGAGGGCACCACAAGGGGCAAAACTCTGATAGCACCCATGAATTTCTTTCCAAAATTAAAAAAAATCTTCTTCAGATTCACCAGGCAGAATTCTTAATTATTTGGTATACATCATCTCTAGGGGGGTCAGATTCAAGTTAGTTCAAATCGGCTCCCTGGATTCATATTTGGGTGCACCATAGAAGCCCGAATTTGAACTTAGTGCATTTCAGGCACATTTCTTGAAAAATCTTCTCCAGATCCAGCTGGCAGAATCTTTTGATATTTGGTATGCAACATTGTGGGGTGGATTTGATTCAAGTTTGTACAAATCGGGCCCCCTGGATTCACATTTGGGCTCAGTATAGAAGCCCGAATTTGAACTTAATGCATTTCAGGCAAATTTCTTAAAAAATCTTCTCCAGATCCCGCAGGCAGAATCTTTTGATATTTGGTATGCAACATTGTGGGGTGGATCTGATTCAAGTTTGTTCAAATCGGCCCCCTGGATTCATATTTGGAATCACTCTAGAAGCTCGAATTCGAACTTAGTGCATTTCAGGCAAATTTCTTAAAAAAAATCTTCTCCAGATCCAGCTGGCAGAATCTTTTGATATTTGGTATGCAACATTGTGCGGTATATCGGATTCAGGTTTGTTCAAATCGGCCCTCTGGGTTCATATTTGGGCTCAGTTTAGGAGCCCAAATTTGAACTTAGTGCATTTCAGGCAAATTTCTTTCAAAATCATCTTCTCAAGATCCAGCAGGCAGAATCTTTTGATATTGGGTATGCAGCATGCTTAGGGGGGTGAGATTCAAGTTTATTCAAGCCAAGTCCCTGGGTTCATATTTGGGCTCACTTTGGGAGCCCTAATGATAACTTAGTTCAAAATGAGGAATTTTTTTAAAAATCTTCTTCTTCAGATCCAGCAGTCCGAATATTTTGATATTTGGTATGCAGCATACTTAGGGGGGTAAGATTCAAGTTTGTTCAAGCCATGTCCCTAGTTCCATAAAATTTGTCTCTCATGACTTCATTCCTTTGTAGTGTTGAATGTGACCCCAAATACTTCTTTGAACCACTTTGAGTGATTAAGGCTCCTTAGGGCCTCTTGTATTTCATGTTTTCCCCGATGTCAAACTTCTTGTAGCAATTTATTTCAACTATGGAATATGCGATTGGTGGAATTTAGGGCGAGGGGAATCGGGACATTCAGGGGATTCCAGGTCACCCTAGTAGGAAACCCTTCAAGAATTGATAATTAATTGCTTTGTCTTTTCTGATGAGAGGAGAGTGCTAAAATTACCATACCTGACTGACCAGCTTGGAGAGTTTAGAGATGTGCAATTAATCAGATTCAGGGTTTGGTTTCCTTGTTTTTCCAAAACCGAAATACCGAACCATCATTATTGAAAATACCCTGATGTTTGTAAATTGACATTTACCCATCTCTATTTTCACACCAAAGAAATGACACTGGATCACATGAATGCTCCAAGGAAGGATCACATGAATGCTCCAAGGAAGCTTTTAAAATCTAAAATAAAATAATCACAAACGATCACAACTAAGAGCATGGATTTTGTGAGACTTTTGGATTTGCATTGAATACATTGAAAATAGGTGATAAAAAACACCAAACACAACCCAGACATTTTTTGGTTTCCAAAAACTTTTTCTTTTTTCCCATGAATTAATGGCTTATTCAACCAGGGAAGGAGCCAGGAAATTTTTGGGGCACCTGTTTTGGACCTATGATATGCTGCAGGCATATCCCTAACTCCGCAGGCCTGAGTTGGGGAGGGTAATGTAGGGGTTTTCCCCCTCCCACAGGTTGGGGTCTGGTGGACTTGCCCTGTAAAATTTTTTTGAAAATACAGTGCAATGAGACTCCGATACTAATAAAGCTCAACTAATTTAATTGGTGTGATATATTCTCCACAGTGTAAGACTCCAAAAAAGGCAGGAACCATAAATTTTATTTTGTTCATTTTTTTTTCTGTTTGAGAGAGAGAGAAAATTTTTGTTGGCGTTCCAAAAACCGCTCTTGATCCTTCCCTGTATTCAACATAACCAGGGCCTTTTGACTTCCATTTTTTGAAAAATTAAAAATTATCCTAATTTGCAACATTTAACTTTTGAAAGACAGAAAAAAACAATTTAGTTGGCCAATGTTTTATGTGTCTAAATGTACAAGTAGAACTCCACAAGCTACCTATACTTGATACACTGAATCAGGATTCGAAATGTTCAAAAATTTCTACCTGTTACGTTTGAGCAACATGGATATAATCAATTTGCTACACTTGACTTTATATCCATGTTGTGGACATGATTAGCCAATGTGCAGAAATATGTGACCTTAAACACCAATAAATAAATCAACAGTAAATAGTATATAAATAAATTAATTAAAGGCCAGGCCTGTCTTTTCAATGAACTTGGAATGGAAAACTCCCTTTCTTCCCACTACACGTTTATTTTATCAAATATGTAAGACATCTACCGGTACTGTGGGGTCCTGCGAATAATCGAGATTTGATTCGATTACGATATCGATACCATATGTCTGCTTCGAGATCGATCCTGAATCAGTCTCAAGATTCGATTTTTTCGAATCTCTCATACTCACTTCAATTTGTTACATTTCCAACAAAAATTGGATAAAATTTCCCTTAGAAAATTCATTCATGTACATGTCGGCTCAATTCCTATTTGAGTAATTGACGACGTTTAATTATTAGGTAAGTAGTGAATTTTGCCCAGAAAATTATCCATAGTTTTAGTTTTTGAAGGCTTAACTTGTTACTATTCACGTTCTTTTGAACGTGAATAGTAACAAGTTAAGCCTTCAAAAACTAAAACTGTGGATAAAAGGCCTAGCTGTTTCAGCGACGGTGTTATAGAGAATATTTATTAATTGGTGTTTAAGGCGTTCACTCAGTCGTGTTACTCATGTAATGGTCATTACAGTGTTCTGTAACTTCCGGTTTGGTGCAGTATGAAATAACTTATCTTTTAAGATTTGATTCAGGTTTCGATTCGACATCGAAATTGGAGATACGATTCGTTTTGGAAAAAAAATTGTGATTCGCAGATCCCTAATCTACTGACTTTCATCATCCACACAAAAAATTAAACTTGTAAGGTGATAACAATGCAGAGTATAAAGCCTGCAAGGGCTTAAAATTCATACGAGAATCAGAATCGATTCACACAAATCATTCTTGCAGGGAAAACAATTGTAACTTTGATTCTTGCAAAATGTTCATTTGATTCACATCCTAGATTCTAAAAGTGACCTTAAAAGCTTAAGGAATTCTATTTATTTTTGGCTCCCTTATGATAAGGTAACACTTTAACTTGGCAGTGTTGTCTTTGTCTTCCATCAGGAAGACCGTCAAAAGCCTGTTGGTTGGAACATAAGACAAGAAACTCACATAAATTGGAACTTGGCTCTTATTGGTCAAACTAGTAAATATGAGATTGTTTTTACTAGGTTTTGTGAAGTGGTATTACTCTATTCCCGTGGGAACCCTAAGAAGTGAAACAGTGTTCATACCACCCACTTGAAAAGTAGGTGGTATATAGTGTTCACTATGTACGTCCATACGTCTGTACGTCTGTCCATACGTCCATCCATCCGTTACACTTTAGGAGGGTACACATCTTCTATCTGCAACTCCTCCTCAACCAGTGAACGGATTTCATTGAAACTCTCAGACATTCTTTTACATACATTGAAGATGTGCACCTCCTATTTTCTTTTCAGATATTTTAATTTTTAGCTCAACTTTGGTGCAGCCAAATTTGAGGTATTGCCATGGCCCCTCTGTCCATCTGTCTGTCTGTCTGGCTGTCTGTCCATCTGTCCGTCCATCGTGCTGTACACACGGCTCGGGCTAGAGGCCGTATTTATGAACCGATCTTTACAAAACTTCTTGGGTACCTTTGTTATCACGAGAACAAGTGTTTTGGGGTCCAGTCTGAAATTTGAGATGGCCGCTGGCTGCCATTTTGTACCAAAATTAGGTGCAATCAGATATTTTGCGCAGAACTTCCATATGAAAGCTCCAATTTGAATAATATTTTGTATGAATGTTTAGTACCATGGGATAATCACATATAATACGGGTTTTTATCTCTTGCGTAAATTATGCAAATTAGACTAACTTTGATTTATTTAGTGTTACTTTCAACACTGTCAGTGCAAATGCCAATACGACTCGGGCTAGAGTCTGTATTTATGAAGCGATCTTCACGAAACTTCTTGGGTTCCTTTGTTATCACCTTGGCATGAGAACGAGTGTTTCTGGGTGTGGCCCAAAATTCAAGATGGCTGCTAGTGGCCATTTTGTACCGAAATTAGGTCCAATCAGTTTTTTGTACACAACTTCTTTACGGCTCAGGCTAGAGGCCACATTTATGAACCGATCTTTACAAAACTTCTTGGGTACCTTTGTTATCACAGTGGGACGAGAACGAGTGTCTTTGGGTGTGGTCCAAAATTGAAGATGGCCACCAGCAACCTTTTCGTACCAAAATTAATGCAATCAGTGTTTTGTACAGAACTTCTGTATGAAAGTTCTGATTTGAATAAATTTTTGTAGGAATGTTCAGTAACATGGAATACATCACATGAAATACAGGTTTTTTTCTGGTGCAGAAATTATGCAAATTACATGAACTTTTGATTTGTTCAGTGCTACTTATACACAGTAAGTGCACATGTCAATACAGCTCGGGCTAGAGTCTGTATTTATGAACTGATTTTCATGAAACTTCTTGGGGTACCTTTGTTATCACCTTGTTACAGGAACGAGTGTTTTGGGGTGCCTTTGTTAGGCCATAAAAAAAGAACCTCTGTTTCTCAGGCCCGCACGCATGGTCATTTTTGGTGCGCATGCAACCTTTTTATGACACCAAAAAATCTTTAAAAAAAATTTGCGATATTGTGCTCATTTCGGTAAATCAATATCGATGCGTTCGCAAATTTTAAATTAACACACTTCAATCTTTTTTCTACATCATACTTTAATAAAGTGGGTGGGTTTTAGCAATATTCACGACATAAAGTGTTTTATTCTGTAAAAGGTAAGTCATAATGACTGCAAGAAGGAAGGTGTCTTTCAGTCTGACAACAAACAGTCACAAAAGGGAATGGTCGATTCGCACCACGTTTGATTCGCACCAACCCTCAGAAAGTCTGCAAAGTCAGGTGCTATGTTGAATGGAACACAGTCTCCTGGCATTTATTTTTAGTAGCATTTGTATTGTAAATTTTGACACGGTGTCATATTGGTCATACACGACTAACACATTCTTTCTTGTTGGACAGTACTTTGCGACCAGAATGTATTCCCTGCCAGCAGGTGTTGTCAGTGGAACACATTCTTTTACATTTTACTGATTTTAATCTTAGCAGACGACAGTATTTTAATGTAGTGTCTCTTCGAGACCTATTTTACAGAACAAATCCTCATAAAGTTCTGTCGTTCTTGAAGGAAATCAACCTTTTTAATAAATTTTAAAATTGTTTTTAATCTTTTAATCAAGACTCTTCAAGTCTCAATTCATCAGGTTGATTTAGAATTTATTACCTTCTCTCCTTTCATTACCCTCTGTTGTTTTAATCACTTTGGTCTTTGACAGATCTCTTGTAGTTATTTAATATTTTTACTTCATAATTAGGCTTTTCCCTCTGGAAAAGACTATTGTTTTTCTACGGATTATTATTTTTTTATTTTTTTATTTTTTTCCACACATTTTGTCCGTACGATTCAGAAGCCATTTTCGAACCGATTTTCACGAAATTTTGCACACGCATAGAGGGGCACAAAATCTAAAAATGTACCCAACCGGAATTTTCGATTTAACCCTTATTTCCTCAGAATTGGCAAAAAACTGCCAAAATTGGGGTTTATCGGCACTTTCTCGAAACACGTCTTGTAGATTTTTTTTATACATTCGTCATTGCTAGACCTGTCTGTGACATGCCCTTTGATACACACGACATATCAGGCGATGCATATGGTAACCCTCCACAGGCTGCCAAACATCGAAATTTTGATGAAATAGGCCGGTTTCAGGCTCCCACCGCACCCAAACAATACACGAGAGATAAATATAACTTTCTTTACTGGGAGTGGAATGCACTGAAGATCATTTTTGTCAGTAATAAGGGTGTTCAAAAAACCAAGCGTTAACCCGTTTTGGGCTGGTTAAACAGCAATACCCCCATAAAGCTCAAAAATTTGTATTTTCCGTGGATTTCTCTAAACGAGTCTTATAGATTTTCAAGAAAAATTTATCACTCCCAGGCCTTGGTGTGACAATAGAAGTTGCATGGACAAAATACTGCGGTGAGCATTTGTTAACCCCCCACAGGCTGCTAAAAGTCAAAATTGTGATAAAATGGGCTGTGTTTGGACGCCAACAGCACCCAATGGGTACGCCTCAAAGAAATGTGCCTTCTTTTATCGAGCGCACAATCTATACGCAAACATTTTTGTAAGTAGTAAGGGTATTCAAAAGTCGAAGTCTTAACCCATTTTGGACAGGCTAAAGAGAGAGACCCCTTAAAATCTTAAAATTCCCATTTTCTGTGGATTTCTCTAAAAACATCCTGTAGGTTTTCAAGAAAAATTGACGACTCGCAGGTCTTTGTGTGATATTACAAGTTGCATGGACAAAATATTCCAGTGAGCGTTTATTAACCCTCTAGAGGCTGCCAAGCATCGTAATTTTGTTGAAATGGGCTGTTTTCAGGCACGCACATCACCCAACGTGTACCTTAGAAATAAACATAATCTCCTTTGTTGGTAGTGGAATTCACCAAAGACCATTTTTGTAAGTAATAAGGGTATTCAAAAAACCAAGCGTTAACCCATTTTGTGGTTGCTAATAGTGATACCCATGAAAGGCTTAAAAATTTATGTTTTCCCTGGATTTCTTTACAAACATCTGGTAGGGTTTTCGAGAGAAAATGGCCATTGATAGGTCATGGTGTCACATTACCAGTTGATTGGATAAATTATTCCGGTAAGCATTTGTTAACCCTCCATGGGCTGCTAAATGTCAAAATTTTGAAAAAATAGTCTGTTTTTGAACAACAACAACAACATCAAATGGGAATACAACAGAGAAACGTAACTTCTTTTACCAGGCGCAAAACTGACAGGGAAACATTTTTGTAAGTAGTAAATGTATTCAAAAATCGAGGTCTTAACCCATTTGTAACTGGTTAAAGAGATATACCCCTTAAAAGCTTAAAATTCCAGTTTTCTGTGGATTTCTCAAAAAAAAAAATTCAAGAGCAATTAACCATTCGCAGGTCTTCGAGTGACATTACAAGTTGCATGAACAGAATGTTTCGGTAACCATTTGTTAACCCCCCAGAGGCTGCCAAGCATTGACATTTGGAGAAAATGGGCTGTTCTTGGGCAACCATAACACCAAATGTGTACCTACGAGATAAACATAACCTCCTTTATTGGAAGTGGAATTCACCGTCGATTATTTTTGTAAGAAATGAAGATATTCACAAAACCAAGCATTAACCCTTTAGAGCTGGTTAAAGAGAGATACCCCTCAAAAGGTTAAAAATACATGTTATCTGAGGATTTCTTTAAAAACATCCCGTAGATTGTCAGGAAAAAATGGCCATTCTCATATCTTAGTGTGACATTACAAGTTGCATGTACAAAATATTCCTGTAAACATTTGTTAACCCTATGCAGGTTCTCAAACATCAAAATGTTGATAAAATAGGCTGTGTTTGCGTACCCACAGTACCTGAAGTTGGGAGGAGAGATCAAAATAAGTGGAAGTAGAATTCAATGAGAATTCTTTTTGGAAGTAATAAAAGTATTCCAAAAACAACACTTAACCCATTTTGGGCTGGAAAAACAATGATACCCATCAAAAGCTTAAAATTCCTGTTCTCCCTGGATTTCTCTGAAAACATCTTGTAGATTTTAAAGAAAAAATGGCCATTCACAGTTCTTGGTGTGACATTACAAGTTGCATGAATAAATATTCCTGTTGGCACTTGTTAACCCTCTACAAGCTGCCAGACATCAATATTTTGGATACATTTGAGATAAGATGGACCATTTTTAAATTGACACAGCACTCAGTGAGTATGCGTCAAACAAACATAACTCCTTTTGTCGGTCATTGACTTGTTGGACGACGATATTGACATTAACTCACTCCATTAATGATGGTTTTTACCGAAACAATTTTTTATCAAACTGTGTCATTTGAGACTACTATCTTCACTTTTCTCATAACATCAATGAAGGAACTTCAGTGAGACAGTTAAAAACAATTCATCAGACACTGTGGGGTCATGAAAAATCATGCAATCTCATCGGGAAAAGCCATGATTCTCCAGAATCATAAAGTCTAGTTGAAAATGAGTTTTTACTTTCCACTGTTTTCCCGCCACGATATGGCCTTAGCTGCTGATGTGGCGTTAAGCACCAATAAATAAATAAATAAATTGTAAATTGCCGTCATTGGGAATTTGTGTACTGTTATTTGAAACCGTTACGAGTTTCCCAGTTAATTTAAATAAATGCATTTGAGATGCAGGATAATTGGATAACTAATAGTAACCGTTGCTTGATATAAAAGTAACAGTCATAGTTGAAAATAAATCGCATATAGGCAGGTATGTGCGGTCGAATTGGTTAATAAAAGCAAGCAAACATTCGTTTTGTATTTCATTTTCAGATTTCAAAAAAATATGATTTATGGATGAACTGCCCGTTCAAATAGGTTGTGATAATTTTGAATATAATGGGGAAAAATTGCGATTCACGATTTTATTAGGCAGGTTGTGAAAGGATTTTTTGGGGGGGGGGGGGGGGGGGTAAAATAAATCTCTGAAAGTTGGCACTTCGACATTTGATTTGTCCCCGAGACGTTTCAACCCGAAATGTTTCATCCACGAGGCGTTTTGTGACTTTCGTCCTTTGTTATAATTTTCACGTTTCACTGAAAAAACAAACATTCAAACCCCACTCCATTTATGACCCAACACCCCTATGGTGAATAACCAATATATTTGCGAAATTATTGCGTGGTCCACCAGGCGTTTGGGTGGGCATCAAATTACTACAAACAACCTCTCGGGGAGAAAATAAAAAGAAAAAAAAACAAACCGCCCGCCCGCATGCTTTTTTGGAAAAAATGGCCTGAGAAACAGACAATCAACTTTGTATGGCCTTATCACTGTGCTATGAGAACAAATATTTTTGGGTTCAGTCAGACCCACTCTGGGACTCAAAGATTTCTTTTCTAGTTTAGCATCTAACTGTCGCCCACCTTTAAAATACTTTACCTACACATTTGTTACAGGCTACGGTCTGCATTTATGTACAGACCGTTACAATACTTTACATGTATCTTTGTTATCAGGTCATTACCTAGATGTTTGTCATTGCTGTGTCACATACTATACATGTACATGTCTTAAACAAGTTGAGCTTCAGTGTCATTGACAAAAATGAACTTTGTCAAATTCAATTGACATTCTGTGCAGATCTGCTATCCGCAACTCCTCTTAAACCATTGAACAAATTTCATTGAAACTTTCAGACCTTCTTTTATGTACATTGAAGATGTGCACCTCCTATTTTCTTTTCAGATATTTTCATATTTACAGTTCCCCATATTCAAAAATGGTCATTTATACCACCCACTTGAAAAGTGGGTGGTATATAGTGTTCACTATGTACAAGGCTGGAAATAAGTAATCTGTCATTTCCAGAATGAGGTCCCCAGTGGGGGAATTTGCTGATGCTATCTCATACAGTGGGCTAGCATCCTCCAATTTATCCTCTGGGTACCTCTTTCTGTTTAGGCCCAAGACCTTCATTCAGATTGAGGTTCACAGAGGGTAAATTTAGTTATGCAACCCTGCTGTGCAGGGTAGCATCATCAAATTCACCCTCAGGAGACCTCATTCTGCAGATGACAATCTGCTTATATCCAGGCTTGTATGTATGTCCATATGTCTGTATGTCCATCCATTACCTTTAGGGGGTACACATTTGCTATCCGCAACTCATCCTAAACCAGTGAACGGATTTCATTTAAACTCTCAGACATTCTATTACATACATTGAAGATGTGCACCACCTATTTTCTTTTCATATATTTTTATATTTAAAGTTTCCCATATTGAAAAATGAACTTTGTCAAATTCAATTGACATTCTGTACAGATCTGCTATCCGCAACTCCTCTTAAACCATTGAACTAATTTCATTGAAACTTTCAGACCTTCTTTTACGTACATTGAAGATGTGCACCTCCTATTTTCTTTTCAGATATTTTCATATTCACAGTTCCCCATATTCAAAAATGGGCTTTGTCACTTCAGGTTTTAGTAATGAGGGGTATACATCTGCTATCCGCTACTCCTCTTAAACCATTGAACAAACTCCATTGGAACTCTCAGACATTCTTTTACATACATTGAAAATGTGCACCTCCTATTTATCTTTCAGATATTTTCATTTTTAGGGTTCCCATATTTAAAAAGGGGGTTTGTCAATTCATTGCGTGGGGGGGGGGGGGGGGGGGGGGGGGGTTGACATTTGCTATCAGCGACCTCTATTAAACTAGTGAATGGATTCAATGAAACCTTCAAACATTCTTTTACATACAGTGAAGATGTGTACCTTCTATTTTGTTTTACGATATTTTCATTTTTACAGTTTCACATATTGAAAAATGGGCTTTGTCAATTCAAGCTTGGGGAGGGGGGGGGGGGAGGGTGTCAGTGTTTGTGCTCTCTACATTAAACACACTTTTACTCTTGTAAAATGTTTCTTGGTGGGAGTGGGTGGTATCATTTAGTGAGCTGTGCTCACAGTTTTTCTAGTTTTTACTGTGGTAAACAAGCTCGGTTTTACTGGTAAAATAGGACCCAGTTACCAGTACAGGGGTGCAAGTCCTCTAAAATGGGCAACATGGGTGTAAACGATTGACTGAACTTGACTTTATCTCCATATTGAGGTCACGATTAGCCATTGTGCAGAAGTATGTGATCTTAAACACCAATAAATAAATAACATTACTAGGGCTGAAATGATATGTTTTTTACAATACAATGCACATCACGATACGATTTGATACGTATCATGATACACTCGTCAATTATCAAAAAGTGAGTACACAAAAAGCAAATCTGCAGTTGTGGACCACCGGGTCACCTCGTGGTCCATAACTGCAGATTTGCTTCTTGAGTCCTCATATTTGTTCTGGGCTTGCGAGTAGAGGGAAAAGTCTAATATCCACCCACACAGTGGCCAAAAAACAAAT
This sequence comes from Pictodentalium vernedei, assembly GCA_031216915.1. Classification (NCBI taxonomy): domain Eukaryota; kingdom Metazoa; phylum Mollusca; class Scaphopoda; order Dentaliida; family Dentaliidae; genus Pictodentalium; species Pictodentalium vernedei. The sequence goes on from CM062292.1 coordinate 225,600,873, forward strand.
CATCATACAGTTTGGGGTCAAGCAGCTTCATTTCAATAAAGTTAGATTTCTCAAACTTCTTGACAACAAAACATCGTGACACACTCTTCTGTTTCCTTGGAATTGATGATTTGTTGGATCCTAGTATATAAAGGTTCAAGAGCAAGGTTAATGGTTTGTGCTATTCAAAGCTAACAAATACCTGCGAGCAATGTAAATTCAGACTTCTACAAACCCGAGTTCAAAGGAAAATTACATATAATGGATGCAAATAGTCAACAATGAAGCCATTTTTGAAGTGTCATTATTCATTAACAAAATATTCATGAAATTTTGGGTCCAAGTGCATTGTGATATAGTGCAAGCAAATTGTGATACGTATCGTCAGAGAATGAATCGCGATACATTCGTTTCATGATTAATAATTGCAGCCATAAACATTACTCTCCAATTGTAAATTAAGAACTGAAAATTTATTCTCATAGCAGGAATTTATGAGAATCAAAGTTGATTCTCATAAATTGGGACAACTTTTAACCCTTTACCCAATGCAGACGATATCAAAATTTAATATTTTAAGTATCACTTTTTTAAAATTTTTCAAAAAATTTCAATAAAACCATATCATGTGACCCCTCATTGGAACGAGCTCGACGAGCTCGTTCCAAAGAGGTGTCACATGATATGGTTCTGTTGAAATTTTTTGAAAAATATTCTTTTCAGCTGCTGAATTTGCATATTACATGGGCGGATGTGGCCGATTCGTTGGGTAAAGGGTTAAGACCTGTATTACAAACATCAGCAGTACTCTCAAATTCTAAATTATTTAAGAACTGAAAATTGATTCTCCCAACAGGAATTTGCGAGAATCAAAATTGATTCTTGCAAATCAAGACAATACCTGAGCAACTGAGGTGTTATATTCAGTACCATATTGATATTGATTTGTTAATTCTTGATTTGATGAATATGTATCCTTAATAAGTTTCCAGACACACAAGATGGCACACGTTCCAACGAAGATTGTGCTGAAGAGCACAACCAGAATGTCATTGAATGACCGGTGAGACTCACTTCAGTATGGAGGACGATTTCCCCTCAACAGCATGGTTAATCACTGTCTCAAGACAGCACATATAGTAATGTGAAAGAAGTAAAAGTCACACAAAGTGTGGCAGGAATGCACTGAGTAGTATAAGCAAATATGTATTCATTGCAATGCTTCAGTCCGATTTATTGCATTGCAGAAAAGTAAATTAATTTAATGGTGTTTTTAATTACAAATGTGCATGCATTATTATAAATCTTAACTTCTTATGCTCCAAACTTGTTATTCAACATTTTTCTGGAGCAGCATAATAGTGCTTTTACTGAAAATGTGAATGAATTTTCTTCACATCAATGCAACTAATATGGTTGGTTGTATTGTAAAGAAAAAAATAACTCAGTTGCAAAAGAAAAGATTGTGGAGTTGCCAAGACAGTATTAACTGCTTTTTGCTGTGACATTATTAATTGGTCATGACTGAATTCATCCTGACCGATTCTGAAGTGCAGTTTATTACTTCTCGTCTGTTTGCAATACAAATGTTTGATCATTGTTTACTGGGCTGTTCTTGCAAATTCAGAACTGACTTGATGAGATGATACCAGTTTTCATGTCAGGAATATTATTTTGAACTTTGATTTGTGTCATGTTGTTTTGTATGTTGTGTACCAATTTTTTCCATCCAGTTTCATTCTGTTTCTTTAACTGTTCTGACTTTCTTTAAAATGCAGTTGTAAATAAAATATGGGTCTTCAAAATACAGTTGTAAATAAAATAGAGGCTTGGGTGGGAACAATGCAACTTTGACATAACATAGAGTCCTAAAATGGTTTACAATATAGTGCTACACAGCCTCAGATTCACTCTTACTGCACTGAATTTTGCAAAATATTCTTGGGATGGGGGTGGGGCCTAGTCCTCACTGGGACCCAGCAGTTTCTACCCTCCCCCTCCCCCCCCACACTTCCTTTTAGGGAAGTGGGAGGAGGGGGTAGAGACAAGAGAGTCCCAAGTGAGAGCCCAATACCTGAAGTGAAGAATCCTGGCTATGCACCTGGATACTGGTAGTAGACTTTAATTTGACTGTGCTAAACACTGAAAAATTTATCAGTATGTGAAAATGTGAGAGTCAAGTCTTTTGAAACAAATCACTGTACATATAAATAGCTTGAGTTAACCATTTACCTGACATGATTAGAGGACAGCACTTGCACAAAAATGTTTTTAACTCTTTGCATGCTGCTGGCGGATAGTCCTCTTGATCCTTTTTCATTAACATTTTGATCCACTTTTCTCTTTGTAAAAGGGGATTTTGCCATCGTGTCTTGTGTTGCAATCAAATTATGATCTTATCACGAAAGAGGCAATTTTTGTGATCACACCACTCTACTTATTTATGTTTTGGGGCCAAATTGTCAAAAACGGGAATGAAAATTTGTATGAAAAGTGTTGTCCAGCTATAGCTGTTCCGTTATGTACAGGGTTATTAACTCTTACCTGCTGAGTATTTTCAAAATATTTTTCATCAAATCTAGTCAATGCAGCTGTGAAGCAGGCTGGCAGCATTGACTAGATTTGATGGTAAATTCATCTAGAGTTAACTCCAGAAATCATTGGTCAAATAGTCCATTCAATTTGCAGGGGGGGGGGGGGGGATTGGTTAAATGTTCCCAAATGATACTTATCTCAATGTCAGTGGCAAGAGATTTCAAGTCTTGGGCAGGAATATCTTACAACGGCATGCAAGGAGTTAAGTTCAAGAGCATGTTTGGTATACCAGAAAACATTGTTACAGAGATTGGCACTTCTTAGCAGTTGTCCACATACAACCTTAAACTGGATTTGATTAAATATTTTCAACTGCATGCCTTATATCAGCCATCAATTTTTAGATCGGTCTCATCTCTATGAATACCTTGGTTTGAGGTTGTGTCTTGGTCATAAGTTTACATTCTGAACATTCATTTTTCTCTTGTAGGTTGTTCCTGATACTTGGTAATTTTTATGATATAATGGATTCTTATATTATATCCCCATTTCCCATCCCCCATCATGGTCATTCTTAACATCTTTCAACAGATACATGTACATTGTTTAGATGTAGGGTTAAAATATCATTCCCATTGTTCTGGGCATCAGTATTTTGAGCATCAGACTTTGCCTTAACAATATCTGTGCAGCATTCATATACATGTACAACAGCTGCACTGAACATATTAAATTTTTTATATAAAAGATTTAACCTAGGTATGTGGAGCAGTGCTGGATTACTGTGTTATGCATTGCCTATTTTATTAGTATAATAAAACTCGGTATCCGGCACTCTTGGTTGAAGTCTTCTAAAGTAGGCAGCATTCGTATAAAAGATGGGGTAAATTTGATTTTATACTTGTGTTGTGGTCATGATGCTAAAAGTGATCTTAAACACCATTAAACAATGTAAAAATACAACCAAAACCTATAGAAATACTAGGTGAACACAAGACTGGAGGAAAGTGTGAAATATTGTCATATAGCCCCTGAACTTGGCACGTAAAATTGACTCAAAAGGGCTAAATCCAAATCCAAATTTTTGTCATTTTCCCCCCAATGTTTTTTTTACTAAATGTATTGAAAATAGGATGGAGAGAAATGAAAATGAGTCGAGAAGACCAGGTATTTTTAAAATAAATTGCAGAGTCCCCTATTCTTCAGCTTTACCAAACTGTTCACTGGTTTGCACACACACACACCAAAGATCTTGGAAATACCTTTAAAAAAATCCTGTAATTTTTTTTATTTCAATAAAAATAGGTACAGCCAAAACCGACTGGGCGTACTCAGATCTATACCTCTGCATTAAAGCATTAGAGACATTTGAGACCTGTTTGGAATGGAGTTCCGTGTTCACTTGAATATTGGTAGTCTTTCTGTGAAAAGTTTTGTTGTATGATCCTGCTCTCCTCTTTTAGAGTATAATGATAGTGGACTTTGTAGAACATGCTGTTACTCATATTTCTAATGCACATTGATACTCATCTTTTATGGAGTATTCTGATACTCATCTTTCTGGAGTATAATGATACTCATCCTTCTGAAGTGTAGCAATAATCATCTGTCTTAGTGTACTCAGCTTTATTCATGTTTTATTATGCACATCTTTCTGCATTGTAGCAATACTCGTCTGTCTTGGAAGTCTCGGCGGCTAACTTGGAATATAATGATATTCATCTTCCTTGGTGTATAATGATGCTCAGTTTTATGGAGTGAAGCAATACTCATGTCTTATAGTACTTGGCTTTCTAGGAGTATAATGATACTCATCTTTCTTGGGAGTATAATGATACTCAGCTTTTTGGAATGAAACAGTACTCCCTTTCTTGGAAGGAAAACGATATTCATCTTTCTTTGAGTATAGTGAATCTCATCTTTCTGAATTGAAGCAAAAGTATGCACCTTTCTTGGAGCACTCATCTTTCCTGGAGTATAATGATACTCTGTATGTCTTCTTGGGATATAATAATACATGTACTTATAAATCTGTCTTGGAGTTTAATAATAGTTATCTGTCATGGAGTAGAATAATGCGCCCAGAGAGAAACCAAAATAATTTGAAAAGCGTAAACTGCGTAATCAGAATTTCACTCATCCCTCACCTGCTGAATAATAGTGCTTTCAATCCCTGTCAGGGGTAACTGTGTTTTGTCCTTGGGCAAGGCACTTAATCCTGATTGCCCACATAGGGGCACGGCGGCACAGTGTACTAAGGCATACTGCATGTCGATGGTTCACTTGACTTCAACCAATGCTAACCCAGCTTGGGTGGAGTTAGTACGTTGGGGAGTCTGGCAGTTGCTTGCCATTACTCAGTGGTTCTTGCTGGGCACTCTGGCTTCCTCCACTCATAAAACTGTCTGACACGAGGTGACTAGTTATCAAAAGTTTTGTTAAATTCCAAACTAGTTTATATTTTCTACTCTTTAACAAATGCATCTGCTCAAATAATTTTGTTTTTTTTTAATATTCCAACTATACTATCATGTCACTCTTTCATTGGAATGAGCATATTCCAATGTGTGGTCACATGATGTGTGAGGTTTTTCTGATATTTCTTGAAAAAAAATAATTCAATTAAATTTTGATATTGGTAAAGGGTTAATAATTGTGATGGCATTTTCTTTGTACATCTTATCACCAATTGATTATGATAATCAATATTTTTTCTCCCAAATTTTTAAGTGTCAGCACCATTATTCAGCAGGTAAGTGAAGACTTCTCTGGGTTGAACACAGAGGTCCACTGGCTAAAACTTTGGTTCTGCTTTTTATGGTTTTTTTTTTACAGAATTAGGGTGGTCTTTCAGGTGGAAGCTCCACTCTTTGGCCATTTTTTAATTTCTTTTTTGGTGTTTTCGTTACTCATTTTCCAGGAATTGTCCTGAAACTTTACTTTCTAGAAGTAATATTTATACAGATACTTGAAGTCACTATCTTAATTTTCTGATTAGATTATAATTGTTTGAGGTGATATTTAATGCTTATCTCAAAAGATTATATATCACCTTTTCTTGGATGTTTAATTTTCTTACATACATGAAATACAGGTAAAACTCCTAACATGTGTCATTCTTTTCTGTTCATTGTGCTCTACCAGAGTTATGTTCTGTATTTATACAATGATTGAACTTCAATTGAATGAATATAGCTGATATTTTAACCCTTTACATAACATGAAAAGCAGACGACACTTGCAAACAAAATTCTTGAATAACTAATTTTTTTCATTTTTTGTCTCAAAAAGATAGGTTATGACCCCTCATTGGAACAAGCTCGTTCCAAAGAGGGGTCATAACCTTTGTTTTTGAGAAAAAATGAAAATATAATGAAAATTAATTGGCGATTTTTTAGAATAGCGCTAGCCGGTTTTGGCCATTACTTTGGGTAAAGGGTTAAAGAAAATGTATCACCTTTGTCAGTCTATTTACAGTACAGTTGCCGTGGATTTGCAGTATTCAACCCATGAACAGTGATATCCACGCATGCGTTTACCAGGTAATAAAAGATCATCAACAGCAAAAGTTTAATTAATGAAGCACTGGGTTGTACCTGGTGCTTCATTAAGTATATTTTTGATGATTATTCCTATAATTAGTGTTTGGAATCTAATATTATTGTGTCTGAGGAAATATTGGCCACCCGTGGAAAGTGACCAGTCCAGCAGCAGCCATACTGTGATGCTGTTTGGTGTTGAAGCGATTCATTCATGTCATAACATCACTCAGATTCGTAATGACCAATCTGATTCATTCTTACAGGCGTGTAGACAGGATTACACATTTGGTGTACCTTGCATATTTGACAATGTTTGTATTGTATCAGTTATTGTTGAGTGCACACAACAATCATGGTAGAATTATTTTATCTTCATGATAATTGAGGATTTCCCCACTCATCAAACACCCTATTTTGCCAGTGGAATTTGTTTGATGAGGGTGAGGAATGATACATTTTCTCATAAACCAGTCATCATGCAGACAAAGGTATTTCTTTGAAGAATGCTTGTTAAAATCGCGTTATCTTTTGTTTGCCATTTTTACAAAGAGATAAATCTATGTACTAAAAAGATCTTTTTCAACATGTTCCAAAGGTTTCCAAAGAAACATTTACTGATTTTACTGAACATGCTCACATTCGATTTGTGTTACAAACTTGTAAAAATTGTTAAATCATGTCACATGATTTGTTCTGATATCAACGTCTTTCTACTCTCCATGTACATTTCCATTCCCAACTTTGATGCAGGACTTGCACGATTATGAAATTTCGTGATCGACTTTTGAACAAGAATAATAGATTAAAATTGACGTCAGTCAAACTCTGACCTCTAAAAACAACTATATAGAAAACAAATATTTTTGGTCATTACTTACTCAGGCCAGACATTATTTAGGCATGCAGGCATGCTGCATACCTAGGTGCATTATGGTAAAGAACTGAAACGTGAAATTCAGGGGGTTAATACCAAACTCATTTTTTTTGCAGAATTATGCTCAACAACAAAAAAAAAGCAATGGCAAATAAGCCTTTAGAGCAATAGTCAAAACTTGTATAGACTAATGTAATGCCATAAGTTAGTTGTGGTGTGGTACACCACTAGGAATGTACTTCATCAAAGACTTAACTTGGAGCCAAAGTAGGCCTGTCATGATTAGTCGAGAAGCTGATTGATCATCAGAAATACCCATAATTGACTACAATTTCAAAGTTGACGATTTTGGGTTTTCAGCACTCATTTCCTGATAAATTATTTGTTATTACTCTCCTCCCCATCATGCTCCTAAGAAGTGTCAGAGGCTGTAAAATATCAAAATGCATTCTAATTGATAAGGGAAAGAAGTATAAAAATACAACACCTGACACCAAGCCTAGCATTCTGAAAAGTATGGGAGTACAAATAATTGCCCTTCTCAGTTTGCAAAGGGTGTATTTTCCTTCTTAAATCTCAATGCAGCTATTACAGTACGTGGAGAGTGTATTTTTACTAAATCACCCACGGAGTGGAGATTCCACCCGAGGAATAATTGCAAATTTGTTGCAAAGCATAATCAGCACCAGCAAAGTTTCAGCCAATGGACCTCCGGGGTAAACCCGGAGGTCCATTGGCTGAAACATTACTTGTGTTTTTTGTCGATATGTACACAATTTGTAAGTTATAGCTTGGGTGATAACTCCACTCCACGGGTGATTTAGTTACAATCCACTCTTCACATACTGTATTTTAGACTCCAGACCACCTCAGATCCAAACCTGAGCCCAGACTCAAGTTTGGGCCTGAGCTGGTCAGAAGTCAGGATTTTTCTCAGAGCAGTAGGTTTGGAGCATGCCTGCATGCCTAAAGAATGTCATGGCAAAAAATGTTGTTTTCTATATAGTTTCTAGAGGGCACAGAGTACGTTTAAAGTAGACTTTAACCCTTTACCCAATGCAGATGATATCACAGTTTATTATTTTAATATTTGTTTTTTCAAATTTTTTTAAAAAATTTCAACCAAACCATATCATGTGACCCCCTCATTAGAACGAGCTGAACAAGCTCGTTCCAATGATCGGTCACATGATATGGTTTTGAAATTTTCTGAAATTTTTTTTTCCAACTGCTTAATTTGTAAATTACACTGGGGATGCGGCCAATTCATTAGGTAAAGGGTTAATCGATTATTCTTTAAAAGTTGATAATGAAATCTCATAATTGTACCAGTCCTACTTTGCTACTTTGATTTTTAATCATCTGATTTTTAACTATTTATCTGGCACAACTACAAGATGGTACTTTCACGAAAAAGTTTCTTGAATAACAAATTTTGTAATCTTTTGCCTGATAAACATAGCTTATAGCACCACATTGGAATGAGCTTCATGAGCTCATTCCAGTGAAAGGTCATGATCTTTGTTTTGGATGCAAAAAAATGAAAATATATAAAAATATGAATAGCAATTTTTGTGAATAGTGCTAACTAGATACAGCCATTATGTTTTATAAAGGGTTAAAGTGAATTATATTATATATAGAATATTTGCCCACAGAAAATTCTTTACAGAAAACCTAAATTCAATCACATGAACATTGTAATAGACATTGTCAGTGATTATAGCTGCCATATTTCTTTGAGTGTACATCAAAAAATGAAGAAATAAATCACTTGTATCCAATATTGTCATAAACATTTAAAACATTTTTAATTAAAAGATCGACACTTATTTTCTGATATCTTAGGTGACTTGTGATCGAAAGTTGTAGGTTCATTCCTAACCTGCACCACTTGTGTCCTTGAGAGAGACACACAACACTCAGTTGTTCAGATGGGTTCGTAGTGTCTTCAGCCAATGGATGTAAACTCCAGCCCTGCTTGAACCCAGTTATTGTGCTTGAAGGTCTGACAGCTGCTAACCTCTACAGAGTGGTCCTCTCCAGGTTCTCCAACTTCCTCCATGTGATTAGCTTCCACTCCAAAACAAAAAATACCTACAATGCCACATTGTTCCCCGAGAACATAATGCCCCCATTCAAACCTTTCCACTTCTTCCTAAAGGCATCCACAGAATTTGAACATGAAGCCAGGCAGTGGCATCTGTCTTCATTCTTCAGCTATGATTTTGATTTCTTCAGGGAACCTAAGTTACAGAAAATAAGCAGACTGTCATCTGCAAAATGAGGTCCCCAGAGGGTGAATTTAGTGATGCTACCCTGCACAGCAGGATAGCATCACTAAATTTACCCTCTTTGAACCTCAATCTGAATCAGGGTCTCAAAACTAAACAGAAAGAGGTACCCCGAGGATAAATTGGCCCTGTGTTTGGGATAGTATCATCAAATTCACGGGGACCTCATTCTGCATACATGTATGTTAGACTGCTTATTTTCAGGCTTGTTTTCAGTTAACTCAGTGAGTGCTAGAAACCACTATTATGGCTCTACAAGAACTGAAAGTTGCTTCATTGGCTTGACACTGTATGCATTAGCTTGTTGCTTACTCACGGTAGATGTTTATCTAACATTATTGGTCCATATCCATGTATCACAGTATTTTTTAAAAGAATTACTCAGGTTACAAATTACCTCGGAAAAGTAATTTAGAACAGCACTAGTTGAGTGTTCCAATATGTATTTCAAAAGGAATGACTCTGGTTTTGAAGCCTTGAGTCTGTTGGTGGCCAAGTGATGTACGCATCAAGAAAAACAAAGAAAAATAGCATCTAAGATTCAATGTTTGAGAATTTATTTTCAACTTGTGTGATTATATTATAGAGAGTTGTTGGGAACAGAGAAATTTGACTGGATCGTGATGCAGTGACTGAATCCTCAGTTGAAATTCTCTCTCCGCTTTTGTGATCACAGTACTATACTGTAAGGGATCATGGTGGCTCATTGGTTAGAGTATTGGACTTTAACCCTTTACCTAACATGAAAAGCAGACGACACTTAAAAAAAAAAAATATTTGAATAACTAATATGTTTCATTTCTTGTCTCAAAAACATAGGTTATGACCCCTCATTGGAACAAGCTCAATGAGCTCATTCCAAAGAGGGTTCATAACCTATGTTTTTGAGACAAAAAATGAAAAAATAATGAAAATTAATTGGCGACTTTTTAGAATAGCGCTGGTCTGTTATTGGCCGTTACGTTGGGTAAAGGGTTAAACCAGGAGGTCAGTGCTTCAGTCCTGATCTGCATTGTGTCCTTTGGGCAAGATACTTATTCTCAATTGCCCACATGGGGGTCACAGTGGCTCTGTGTACTAAGGTGTACTACTCATCGATGGTGCACTTGCCTGCGCTTGTGCAGGGTTAGTAAGTTAGTGAGTCTGGCAGTTGCTTGCCACTGCTCTTTGGTTCTCTCTGGGTTCTCTGGCTTTCTACACCCATAAAACTTCCGACACAATATGACTCTAATTGCTAAAAATGTCATTAAACCTCAATAAACAAACAAACTGTACTGGAAAGTATACATGTATAGTATGGCCACTGTGGATGGGTCACTTTCTATGGCTGGTCAATATTTCCTTGTATGAAATAATATTAGATTCAAACACTAATTATAGAAAAAATCCTAAAAAATTTAATTAATGAAGCACCGGGTACAACCCAATTCTTCATTAATTAAAATTTTGATGATGAGGATTTTTATTACCTGGTAAACGCTTGCTTGGACATCACTGCCCACAGGTGGATTACGACTAGTCCATGATGACTCTATTGTATATTATATTTAGAATGAACAATACAAATACAAACAATATCAAAAATCTGCATGATGGTTGTAGGGACAATGCACACACACATTTTAATATCCTTCACATCCAAATAACTTGGAATTGTTTTTATGAGTTCGTCAATCTTTTCAGTGTCTTTGATACAATTGTGATTGTATTGCTTTTATCTTTTTCGTGTACAAAATGGTTTTTGAATTGGTATGTTGAAAACATTTGTGGAGAGGTGCATGCAGAAACACTGATTTGAGAAGTATCTGTTTCCTGTAAACTTCTGACTGCAAACTGAATCAAAAAAGAAGACCTGAACAATAATGTTTGTCTTCAAATATACAATATAAATATTATCTGTCTGAATATGGCAACTCCACTCAAGTCTCAATAATAAATAAACCATGTTACTAATTAATGTTCAACCTACTTTGGCTTTTATGTGAAGATTCACCACAATCCAGAAAACGAGGCCTCCTGCAACTGTGCAAGGAATACGTGCGAACATGGCCCAACAAAATGTTGCAACAGCAAAGAATAGGCGACTTGCTCAACAAATGGAAAACAGACCATCAGTTATGGCCGCCCTTAAACTGAAACAGGTGAGAACACATTGACCATTTAGTAGAATATTTAAATGTTCACTAAAGACAATTTTCACCAGTTGATTTTTTTGATGCAGGAAAATGTGTTTTATTTTTACCCATTGCATTCTGTCATCCTTCATATTACAACTTTGATCACATTTGCAGCAATAGGACAGATTCCCCAACAGGCAGTCTCTGGCTGAACTAACAAGTTACAGTCTAAGTATCATTGCAGTAGTTTCTAGGCAAGTCTGGAGTGTATGACTTGATGTATTTCAGTGCTTGAAAAATACCAATTCTCTTTAACCCTTTCCTAACACAAAAGGCAGACGAGGCTTGCAAACAAAATTTTTGAATAACTTTAGTAAATTAATGAGCTTGTTCCAATGAGAGGTCATAAGCTATGTTTTAGAGACAAAAAATGAAAAAAATAATGAAAATTGAATGGTAATTAACTTAACTTGACAAAGTGCGGAAGTCTGTTAGTCTGTTCACATTTTCCTTTAGCACAGGCTACATCCCGTAGTTCTTGTCCGATCATCACAAAATTTCATATGCAGGTTTAAGGCCAGGTCTAAATGAGAACGTCCCCTTTTGGTTGTGATCGGTCAACCGTGATGACTGCCCAAGCTCAAAACCTTTAGCACAGTCTACAGGTTGTATTTATGAAGGGATTTCATGGTAACTTGGTAGGATCACGCTGTATAATATCTAGATGAGAACGTCCCCTTTTGGTCATGATCTGTATACCGTGATGGCTGCCCAAGCCCGAAACCCAAAAACTTTTAACACAGTCTACAGATCATATTTAATATGGAGTGATTTCTTTGTAACTTGGTAGGATGACTCCGCATCATGTCTAGATGAGAACTTCTCCATTTGGTCGCAATCTGTCAACCATGATGACTGCCCGAGCCCAAAACCTTTAGCACAGTCTACAGGCCATATTTGTGGAGGGATTTCATTGTAACTTGGTATGATGACTCCATATAATGTCTAGATGAGAACGCCACCTTTTGGTCACGACCGGTCAACTGTGATGGCAACAGGGGCCCGAAGCCCGAAAACCTTTAGCACAGTCTACAGGTCGTATTTATGAAGGGATTTCATTGTAGCTTGATAGAATGGGGAGCGCGGTGGCTCAGTAGGTAGAGGTGCAGGCTGCAAACCGAGAGGTACTCGGTTCGAATCCCACCTGCGGCAACTGCGTTGTGTCCTTGGGCAAGACACTTCATCTCCATTGCCCGCGTGGGGGCACGATAACACCGTGTACTAAGGCGCACTGCACGTCGATGGTGCGCATGTCTCCAACCAATCTAACGCGAGTTACGATGTTGGGGAGCTGGCAGCTGCTCGTTGTTGCTCGGTGGTTCTCTCCGGGTACTCCGGCTTCCTCCACCCGTCAAACTGTCACGGTCATGATTAGCCATTGTACATAAATATGTGACCTTAAACATCAATAAGTATAAGTACTTGATAGAATGACTCCAGATAATGTCTACATGAGAATGTCCCCTTTTGGTCACGAAAACCTTTAGCACAGACTAGATGTCGTATTTATGAAGGGATTTCATTGTAACTTTGTAGGATGACTCAGTATAATGTCTAGATGAGGATGCCCCTTTTGGTTGGGATGGGTCAACCATGATGGCTACACTGGCCCGAAGTCAAAAAACCTTTAGCACAGTCTACAGGCCATATTTATGAAGAGATTTCATTGTAACTTGATAGGATGACTCGTTTTGGAATAATTTCTCTGTAACTTGGTAACTTTGGTTGACGTACATTAACTGTGAAAGCCACAACAACCCACACCTCACTTCTTTAGTACAGTCTACACCTCAAATTATTTTGATTGAAAACATAGCATTCAGGGAACAGAAATTAACATATTCTCAATTATCACAATTCTTGTCATATTTCATAATCCTTTCATAAACATTGAACATTATTCTTTTTATCAAACACAACACAAAACCAAGTTAAGCTACAGTGTCATGGACACTCATTTGTGTGAATGGCGCTGGCCAGTTTTGGCTGTTATGCGGGGTAAAGAGTTAACGGGACAGTAAGCCGCTGATTTGAAAAAAATGTCAACTCTCAGATACTTCTTACACTTGAAAGAGTATGTTAAAAAAAATTACTGCGTGCAAAGTGTTGGGCATAAGAAGCGATAAGAAATTACCTTAACCTGTGATTAAAAAACTTTTATGCAGACAAATTTGCAGTGACATTGTGAATATATACTATTAAAAAAAAGTAGGGGCTATCCAAACTGATGTTGATGTTTTCGGAAAATGGTATTGGCCACGCATGATTGGTCACATCAATATGTTACCAAGTTTAGTGTGGATCATGAATGTCACCGGCCCACAAAAACTTTGTGCAGGTTTTTTGCATGAGTGCCGCGTTAATGTCTTTGGAGTACGTTTTGAAATTTTCATTTGTACTGGATTGGCTTTTTCGGAGGTTTCATTGTTCTTTTCTTGATATAAACTCATTCATCAATAGTTTCTGGTCGAAATGTAACTTTTGAGGTATGCAAAGACTGACACTTCATGAGCGTTTGCATGTTGGAAGCTGTCAACAGACAGACTGCAGTGGCTCAAATTCTCAATGTTAGTCAATAGGTGATTAGCAGGCTGTGGCCACGCTACCATCAGACAGGCAATGTTGATGACAGACGTTGGTCAGGTTGTCCAAGGGTGACAACTGCTAACCAAGATATTTTATCCGAACCACAGCATTATGTAACCGCCATCAAAGTGCCTCAGAAATGGGACGGCAGGTGCACCGAGCGACAGATATGCAAGTCAGTGGTCAGACTATCCGAAATCGCGTAACACAGCTGGAATTTGTATGCTCAACGACCTCGAATAATTCCATGTTTGACTGAACGTCACGTCGCAGCAAGACATAATTGGTGTGGAGCACAAGAGTGCTGGGACAATCGTTGGTGGAGCAACGTCATGTTTTCCAATGAATCAAGGTTCACTCTCGACTTCCACGACAGGCGAAACAGTGTGCTGGTGGCAGAACAAATGATACCATGACATAACCATTAGACAGCATGATCATTTGGGTGGTGGATGGGTGTTGGGAGGCATAACCATGACAAGCAGAACAGCATTACATGTCATCCAAGGGCGTGTCACAGGGCAGTACTACTGTGACAACATATTAGAAGCTCATGTGGTGTTGTTTGTGTGACGTCACGGCCATCGATTCATTTTTCAAGATGACAATGCAAGAGCACACAGGGCCTGTGTCACTACAGAGTTTCCTATAGCAGAACATCACTACTCTGCCTTGGCCAACACTAAGTCCAGACCTTTCACCAATCGAGCACGCCTGGAATATGCATGGCAGGCACCTACGACAATGCCAACAGCCCCATGCCAATGTCCAGGAACTCGCCGCTGCACTGCAGGAAGAAATTAGAATGGAATAACATCAGTCAAGCTGATATTGGACGTTTGGTGAGGAGTAATTCCACATCGGATCCGCGCTTGTCTTACGAACCAAGGAGGATTTACAAGGTATTGAGGTCTTGAATGTGGTAAATTCTCAGAATGACCTTCCATGTCTTCTACAGCTCAGTGCATGGAATGTGTGCTTCTCCGGCACTCAACTAACGCTGAAATCATTCACCAGATGTCACAGTGCAATGCCTCAACTGTCTTTATGATGAAAATATAAATATATTTCTTCATATATCTTACTTTTATCAAATATCCTCTACTTTTTTTTAATAGTATATAAACATACAGTACAATTCAAAATAATTTGTAGGATAACCACTATAAACTATGTATCTTTCTCTTCCTACACTGATAAGACCAGAAGCTGACCTTTTCTGGAAAGCTCTCACTGAGAGCTTTCCAGAAAATGTCAGATTCTGATCTTATAAGTGCAGGAGCAGCAGTATAGTTAGTTTATTGCGGTTATGCTACAACTTATTTTGACTTGTACTGTATTTGCAAGAAGTGATTTGATGTAAACAGAAACCCACACATGTTATAATTTCTGATACACATGGAAAAAATTTAATACCTCTGCTGCATTCGGAATATTTCATTGCCACGAAAAAGAACTATGCTTTATTTTAGCACTAAAAGGGCATTATTAGATCAAAAACTTGATATTATTTCAAATTAAGTGCAATTATGCTTCCAATTAAACCCACAGAACGACTATCGACAACAGCAAACTGAGAGTTTTCATGGATGCATATGCTACAGTGGAGCCCACTTAATTGGATATCTCTTAATTGTATATCCCTGTTTATTGAATAGAATTTACCAACACAAAACCATTTACCATTCCCCAGTACAAATTTGACCTGTTAATTGAATATAGGTTTTAGAGTAAATTCCTGTTAATTAAATAAAAAATCTGTTGACATGTCAAGAAATTACCCTGACTCTCCCCAGTTGTCTTTTGTTTATAGACCTATTTGGCCTCAGTATATCTAATACAACATTTAATCTATTATATCTTGTTTGACAGAGCTCATGGGGCTCTGTCAAACAAGATATAATAGAATAAATGCTAAGTTTATCTCTAGAATACTGGAAAGTGACACAATCCCTCAGTGAGCTCTGTCAAACAATGTATATTTGGTTAAATATCAGTGCAGAGGATTAATGGTTAACTCTCAAGATATCTTGAATAACCAAACATTTTCTTTTTGACATAAAAAGGAAGCTTATAACCTCTGTTTGGTACAAGCTCATTCCAGTTAGGGATCATAATCTGTGTTTTCAATTGGAAAAAATAAAATTTGAATGCAATTTTTGTGAATAACGTGGCAGGGTCTAGTCATTAACACTGTAAGGGGTTAATTGGATATTTTTACTGGAAATGTAGCAAGAGTTTTGTGACTCATTGGTTAGTGCATTGGTCTTCTGCTTGAAAGGACACACATGTGCATTGTTTCCTTGGTCAAGACACTTAATCCCAGTTGCCCAAGTAGGAGCATGATAACTTATACTGAGGCATACAATACAGTGATCACAAAAGTCGCATTTTTCTCGATCAGATCACAACTAGATTGCCACACACTTATACATTGGTGTGTTGAGATTTCAAAAATGAAAATGCAGCAAAATGAAGACCGGTTCAAACAAAAATTGTATCATCGATTCAGTGATCTCGCATTTTTTAACAACAGGTGAGATTCTGCAGTCCTATGGGCATAAAACTTTATTTCAAATCATATCCCTCAGGTCTGTCTAATTTGTGCTCGAAGTACTGTACAATAGCTCAATCATGCTCATGTCTCTAACCATTGGTAACACTGCCTTTGCTGGGTTGGTAAGTTGGTGTGTCTGACAGTTACTTGCTGCTGTTCAATGATTTTCCAGATACTCTCGCTTCCTCCAGCTGAACTGTCCGACACGGCACGACTTGCTCTTGAAGTGTCCTTAATCCCAAACACACACAGAAACTGATAAGTGGAAATTCAGTTTATTTATTGGGGTTTACTTTAATGACACTTTCAACAGCCAGGGTCACCTCGTGTCTGACAGTTTTATGGTTGGAGGAAGCTGTGGGTACCCAAAGAGAACCACCAAGCAGTGGTGAGCAACTGTCAGATTCGCCTGTGTACCAGCTCCACACAAGCAGAGTTAGCATTGGCTGAAGACAAGTGCACCATCGACATGCAATTCTCCTTAGAACACAGTGCCACCATGTGCTCATATGGGCAATCAGGATTAAGTGCCTTGCCCAAGGACACAACGCAGTTACCTCTGCCCTGGTGGGGATCAGACCATGTATCTTTTGGTTTGAAGTCCAATATGGAAATTCATTTACTGAGATTCTACTTGTGAAAGGTAGAAAACATATTTCAGCCAGAGAGTACCTTCAGAGATTCTTACAAAGGTTAGTAAAACCTAGTTAGAAAAATGAAAACTGTCTGAACAAAACTATAGTTTATTAAATAGCAATTTGGTCCGAAGTAATTACTCAAAATAGTGACTTCACAAATGGCTCTTTGACACATCTATGAAAAAAGGGATTCTGAGAACACAAACATATCATAGAAAGGGATTTTGTAAGTATGAATCCAAACTTCTAGATCATATAAGGTCCATCGCTCCCAGTCCAGTCTTCATGTCTCCGATACCACTACTGTGACTTCAGCTATCTCCATTTGTCTTCACCCAGTACTATAGACTTCAACCAATACTGGCGTCTACCATAAACTCTTTGCGATACATACACAGAACATAACAATGTGTGAATGCATTCCCCAATACCGCACAAATGCCAGCGCGGGAGGATGGGACGAGAGTCACAGCCGCAAGTTTTAACCTTCTGTGGTGGCATGAGTGCTGTATTGATGAATGCATTCACACAACATTGTGTTATATGTGACATAAAATCTATTAATTAAAAGGTCAGTGTTATTTGTAGAATATAAGAGTGGGGGGCGCGTTGGCATTGCGGTAACCGGTTCTCTTCAGATCACCGAAGTTGAGCAACGTTGAGCCCGGGTAATCCTCGGATGGGTGACCTCTGAGTGATCGATTCGGACTCCCACGTTGTGTCCTCGGGCAAGGCACTTAACCCTGATTGTCCACATGGGGGCACGATGACGCCGTGTACTAAGGCATACTGCACGTTGATGGTGCGTATGTCTTCAACCAATCTAACCCTTCCTGTGCTGCAGTGCGGAGTTACGATGTTGTTGAGCTGGCAGCTGCTCGTCATTGCTCGGTGGTTCTCTCGGGGGTACTCCGGCTTACTCCACCCATAAAACTGTCACGGTCATGATTAGCCATTGTGCATAAGTATATGACCTTAAACACCAATAAATAAATTAATAAATAAATAAGTAGAATATAAGAGTTCTGATGTCTGCTTGAAATAAAAACAAAAATACAAAACTCAGGTGTGATTGGTCAACTCGTGTGACAGATTGATACATAAACAGAAAAATTTAAATGAGAATTGTGTCCAAGTAGGTTATTTATTCATATTTTTAAGAAATTAGCTGCTGTTATAGGAGAGAAATTCTCTTCAAAGTCAAAACTTGAATGTTATACAATCATTCCCCATTTGTAGAATAAGTTTAATTTTGTTAATATTGGTGGATTTGAACAAAAACATTTTGCAATTGACATTCAATTTCTCGGATGTCACCGCAGCTTCTGAATTGGTCTAGCTCAGAATGCAATGTTTTGATTGGCTGATTCCAAAAATGGGCATAGTTTAGTTCTTTTGATGAGTCCATGATGTCAGTTGGAAAAATAGTCCTGTCATTGGAAATCCATATGGAACACAAATTCTGTTTTGGTTTGTAAATATGAAACTGGAGGAAAGGTAATAAGCCTCTAGCACCTGATTTGGTCAGTAAAAATATGCTGTAAAAATTTAATTTTAATTTCTTCTTTTTTTCCAGAAAAGCATGAAACAGAGGCTTGGCCCTGGAAGTGGTTCTTCAAATGTCAAGTCCAGATTGAACTTATCTGCTGTAAGAGGAAGAGGTCGAGGATTCTCATCACGTGGGCCAAGAGGAGGTTACACAAGAAGTCCACGAGGACGTGGTAGAGGAAGAGGTGGATATAATAGGCAGGAGTCTGAAGGTGGTGATGGAGACCAAATTACAACTGGTATGGGCCGAGGAGGAATCAGAGGGAGAGGTTTGATAAATTCATTTACTACTCAAGTGTTTCCTGCAGAAAAAGAAAAAAACTTGACAACCTTAATGAATTTAAATTTTGCTCAATTAAAACATCCTCTGGCTTATGTACAGCTAATTATTTCATTTCTCCTAGCTGAAACTTGTTTGGCATTGGTTAATTTCTCTGTTTGACTGACTGCTTCTGTGGCATTATGAATTTTGTTATGCGGTATACACATGACGCTTTCATACTAAACCTTCCAGTGAATAGACATAAGCATATGACATTACTTCTTGTAACACCAAACGGACCCAAAAAGCAAATTTACGGTTCATGGACCACAGGATACTGAAATGTGATCAGAAAAGTGAACTGAGAATTTTGTCGAAATTATCTTTCTGCATTGAGAGCCTGGTTTGTTGGGTTCTCACTTTTGTACTGATGCAGTAAGTAAGTGTCCAGATAGAGTACGGCCACCATGGGCCCATCATTTTCCACGGGTTGGCAATATTTCCATGGAGGCAATAATATCCGATTCCAAACACTAATTATAGGAATAATAATAAAAAATTTAATTGATGAAGCACCTGGTAAAACTCTGTGCTTCATTAATTAAAATTTTGTTGTTGGTGTTTCTTATTACCTGGTAAACGCATGCATGGAATCACTACCCAAGCGTTTCACTGCAGTAAACAGGCTCTGTTTCACTGGTAAAATAGGGCCCAGTCACCAATGCTTGGGAGGTGCAAACCTTCTCTAAAATGGGCAACATTGCTTATTAACACTCACCCCTGGTCTTGAGTTGATACTCATGTTGTGGTCATCATAAGCCATTGTGCAAAAACATGTGACCTTAAACACCAATAAATAAATAACTACCCAAGCGTGGATTATTAGTCCATGGCAGCTGTACTGTAGATGTCCACTCACCATATACTCAAGTATGTAATCACCCTTTGCATATTGTACTAATATATCGATGTCTGAAATTACACTGTTTTACTCTCAAAAGATCTGCAGGAAAAACTATTTGTTTTATTATGTTTTAACTAAAGTTAAATTTTTAAAGTGAATCGTCACCACAAGAAGTCAAAGGTAAATATACTAAAGCGCAGTGACTCAGTGGTTGGTTATAGTACTGGACTTAAAACCAAAAGGTTGATGGTTTGATCCTGATCAGGGGTAACTGCATTGTGTCCTGGGTTATGACACTTAATGTTGATTCTGTGTACTAAGACATACTGCAAGTCGATGGTGCACTTTCCTTCAAAAACTGCTAACCTTGCTTGTGCAGAGTTTGTATGTTCAGGGGCAGAATTTCCACACAAAAAATTGCGAGAATCATAATGACATCATGCTCATTATTTTCTACTGTTGAGAAATAAATTTGCAAGAATCGTTATAAGAATAAGATTTTTTGATGCTCGCAATATTCTACCCCTGCAGTTGGAAAGTCTGACAGTGTTTCACTGCTGTTCTCTGGGTACTCGGGCTCTTCCACCTGTAAAACTGTCTGGCACGATATAATCCTGGCTGTTGAAAGTGTTAAACCTGCAATAAAACAAAACTAAAGTTGAATCTTAAAAACAAATGTCCACCTCAAAAGTCCAAGGTGAATATGCTAAAAATGGTATTTTCTGTTCTCTTTTCTTTCAAATCCATGTCTCTTAATCTGCTAAGTATTTTCTTGAATTCCATAATAATCCAGTAGCCAGATGGGGTAACCTTGCAATGTTGGGAAGTAAAAGTGTTTTTGGTCTTTCCAGATAACTTATTATGATGAATCCAAATCTGAATGATGCCACTCTGGAAACCTTGGGAAACTCAAGATATTCAAGATGGCATCCAGGATGGCCACCAAAAAACACCATTTTCTTAATTATACCCCACGCAACGAAGTTGCAGGGGTATAATGTTTTTGACTGGTCAGTCCATCAGTCCGTCAGTCAGTCCTACTTGTTTTCCGGACTTTTTTTCTACACGCTTCCAGATATTGAGCTGATTTTTGGTATGTGAGTCTAACATGGTGGCCTACAGATCAAGTTTGCATTTTTTTCCGCTCCACTGATTTTTACCGAAATTACGGCCCTTGGACTCCGAAAAATTCATCAAAATTACAGTTTTCCGGACTTTTTTTCCACATGCTTCCAGATATTGAGCTGATTTTTGGTATGTTAGTCTAACATGGTGGCCTACAGATCAAGTTTGCATTTTGTTCCGCTCCACTGATTTTTACCGAAATTACGGCCCTTGAACTTTGAAAAGTTCATCAAAATTACAGTTTTGCAGACTTTTTTCCTACACTCTTCCAGATATTGAGCTGATTTTTGGTATGTTGGTATGTTAGTCTGACATGGTATCCTACAGAACACGTTTGCGTTTTGTTCCGCTCCACTGATTTTTACCGAAATTACGACCCTTGGACTCTGAAAAATGCATTAAAATTAGTTTTCCGGACTTTTTTGCTACACGCTTCCAGATATTGAGCTGATGTTTGGTATGTTAGTCTGACATGGTGGCCTACAGATCATGTTTGCATTTTGTTCCGCTCCACTGATTTTTACCGAAATTACGGCCCTTGAACTTTGAAAAGTTCATCAAAATTACAGTTTTCCGGACTTTTTTCCTACACGCTTCCAGATATTGAGCTGATTTTTGATATGTTAGTCTAACATGGTGGCCTACAGAACAAGTTTGGGTTTTGTTCCGCTCCACTGATTTTTACCAAAATTACGGCCCCATAGACTTTGAAAAGTTCATCAAAATGACAGTTTTCCGGGCTCTTTCTCTGCTTGAATTCTTTTAATACCGTTGAAACTACAGAACACTGTTTTCTGCAGTATTCCTAGAATCCATGTTTATTTTTTAAAAAATGATTAGAGCTTGAAATATCGGGGCGCGTGGGGTATGTGAGCGTGCTCACTAAGGTTCTATATTTATGTTCCTATATCACAACGAAATTTACACTCCCGTATGTACCACTTCTTGACAGTGTGCCGTGTACAAAATTCACAATCTACCCGCTAAGGTTTCTGAGTGCATACCAAGACTATTTAGTGGAAGTAGATATCACATTGAAACTTACACAATATATGAACCACAACTAGGCAGTGTGTTGCATACAATAGGACCTGTTAACCAATGCCTGGGTTGTAAGTGATCTAAGATGTGCAACAAGGGTATAAAGGATTGACTTGTCTTGACTTTGTATTCATGTTGCGGGAACGATTAGCCATTGTGCAGAGATATGTGACCTTAAACACCAATAAATAAATAACACATGGAACCAACATGCACATTAACTTTTTAGTGTCTGGAAGGAGAAACCATGCTGAAACTTACATAACACATGGACCACTACTAGACAGTTGATAGAGGTCAAAACAGAACCTGCATGGACAACATTTTAGTGCCCAATCCATAATTTTTTAGTGGAAGGTGATATAGCAATGAAACTTAACAATATATGTACCGACACTAGGTGGTGTGATACAAATATGTAACTTTGGGCATGAAGCAAAATAATGGGAGTTTCTGGTGGCCATCTTGAATATCTGAAGATGCCCAATGCTTACAGAGTAGCATCATTCAGATTCAAATTGAATTGCAAAAATTGACCCTAAAAACGACCAAAAAACATTGGAAGGTTAGCCTCAAAATGGCCATTTGACTGCCAGGCTGCTGTAATAATGAAAATAGCAGCTAGCATCAAGAAATCAATGATAAGATGATTATGAGGTGAATACTTTGTGGGAACCCTGGGAAGTGGAGCAGTGCTTATTTACTACAGTAAACAAGTTCTGCTTTACATTAAAATAGACCCAGAACCAACACCTGGGGTGGTTAAACATGGCTTCATACTGATGTTACAGTCATCTTGACGCAAATATGCTGAAAGTGACCTTAAACACCAATAAATAAGAAGAGGAGTTGTTTACTGTGGTAGAACAGTTCTGTTTCATTGGTAACCAACACCTAGGGATTGAGTTCTCTAAAGTGGGAAACATGCACCTGTGTCAATGGGGGCAAGGTGGCTTAGTAGGTAGAGGTGCAGGCTGCAAGCCGAGAGGTCCTCGGTTGGAACCACACCTACGGCAACCGCATTGTGTCCTTAGGCAAGACACTTCATCCCCATTGCCCACAGGGGCACTGTAGTGCTGTGTACCAAGGCGTACTGCACGTCGATGATGCAACCGGTTTTCAACCAGTGCTAACCCTCTTTGTGTGGAGTTAGTATGTTGGGGAGATGACAGTTGCTCGCAGTTACTCAGTGGTTTACTCTGGCTTTCTCAGCCTGTAAAACTGTCGTGGTCATGATTAGTCATTCTGCAGAAATATGTGACCTTAAAAACACCAATAAACAATAAACCTGTGTCAATGTTTGGTTAAAAAATATTGACTAAACTTGACTTTATACTTATGTTGCAGTTCTGACATATAGCCGTACATGTTGAAAGTCACCTTAAATCACGACTAATAAATAATAAATTCATCCAAAAATTATCCAAATATGATGAGACTAATTAGGAACAAAAGTTTGTTTCATAGTTGGTTAACTGGTTGAAGGCTACATTATTTTTGAGGATCTGAATTTATTAATCAAAATTTGTTTTATTACAAATTATTGAAGAGTGCCCACAGGCACTCTTCAATAGTTTGTGATAAAACAAGTTCATATAAATAAAATATTATTTGCATTTAACTGAATATGAAACATGAGCAAGGAATATGTAGGCTTTTGCTCTGTTCCCCCATTTTGTTGAAAGCCCTGATAGTGACGTCTAGCACTCAACCAGTTAATAATTCCTACAGCTCCTTGAGTAAAATCCTGTTAATTGAATAAAAAAAAACCTTGTAACTTGTTCAAAAGTTACTCTGACAATCATCAGATTCATCATATTTATAGACATTTTTGGCCTCAATAATCCAATATAGGCATGTAACCTCTTATATCATGTTTGAAAGAGTTCTGTGATTTAAATGCCTGAATTATCAAAAGACCAGCAGAAAAAATGCCCCAATTCCTGTTACTTGTTTACTCCTGAATATGTTTCACTAGCAAAGTGGATTTTCAATCAACAGGGTTCCACTGTATTCTAGACCAGGTCACCCAATCAAAAGCCAAAGCGTTGATTTTCCTGTTAAATTCAAAGTTTACAGGCAATGGTTTCTAGTCCAGCCTTGGCTGCCAATAGAAACCACTGCAAAGCCATGGTGTCATGCATATCACGTGGTGCAAAAATTGTGGAAATATGTCCAGGACTTTAAAAGTTAACTCTGTGTATGCTGCTGGCAGATATCCCTGCCCAGGGCAATAAATGTCTTTCCACTAAAATAGGTAAAATTTTAGCCCATTTAACCCAATTATTCCCTGCAAATTGTATTGGTTTTTTGACCATTGTTTTCTTGATCCAAAATTTCTGATTTCTTGCTTCAAAATTTCATGAATTTTTCATTAAATCAAGTTATGGGTGCGCCACAGCAGCCATGACTAGATTTAAAGAAAAATAGATTTAAAATACTCAGTGGGTTAAGGGCTACAACTAAAATCTGTTGAGCGTGAGATGCACTAATGTGAGTTATCGCTAAAACAAATCTGAAATCGGTGTGCTTTCTTTTCAGGTCGGGGTCGAGGTGGAAGAGGATTTTCAAGAGGTCGTGGTCAGGGCAGAGGAGGAAGAGGCCAGAGTAGGTGAGTGAAATGATGCCACTGATGCAGTAAGAAGACTAGAATTATATTGAATAAAAGTAGGCTGGTGATTGTGACAAAACATTAGTACTCTTAAAATCAGATCATCTCGTATATTATGATAATCATGTCATGTTGCATGAGAGTTCGAAATATAATATGTGGAGGTATTTCTTTTATCAACTCAGGTCATCCAATACTTGACTTTGGATGAAAATAAAGACAAAGCAATAATTTTGAAATCTTCATGTGTTCTTAATTTAAAACATTTTCCTGAAGTCCTTGAAAGATGTGAAAATTCTTCTTCTTCAAAACTATAACATACCTGCATTTTAACAGAATTTTTGCTACTGCCATTAAAAAAATACTGAGTTCTCAGGCACCTCCCTCGCCACTGAAAAGCTGTCTCATCACTCCTTTTATATTACCTGGAAATCTCTTCACTATTTTCCACTTGTAGGATAAAAATTTGACCAACTATATCTTGTTAGACATCTTGCTGAGTTCTGTCAAGCAAGATATAGTTGGTTAATTTTGCAACTGCACTATGGGAAATTTTCACTGCTGAAAATAAAGTTTTTTCCACATCATAGTGTAAATATACTACTCCAAATTTGCTAAGCACCAAGTATATCCAACTACCTGTTTTACGTTTTAGTTGAAATATTGTAATGAAAAGTGTGTATATATTTTATTTAATTATATCTTTAATGATTTAAGTACAGAAATTAAGATTTTATTTGTGCTTGACGTTATTTTTTAGCTTTTGAATACGATAACCATGGGAAATGGACATTATTGGTAAAAGAGGAAATTTTAAAAAAAAAAAAAGTTGACTGAGCGAACTGGTATGGGTTCAATATCGAGTATGAGACCCATTACCCTTAATTACAGCTTGACAATGCCTTCTCATGCTCCCAATCAGGTTGCTGGTGATCCTTTGTGGGATGTTGTTCCATTCTTGGACCAGCATGGCACCAAGCTCTTGGACACTTCTTGGCTGGACTGGACGGGCTGAAATTGCAAGCTGCAACTCATTCCAGACATGTTCAAATGGATTGAGGTCAGGGGATCTTGCTGACCAGTCCATACGCTCAATCCCCTCCCTCTGTCGGTACTCCCCAACAGCATGGGCAACATGAGGACGGGGATTATCATCCATCAGAATGAATCTATCACCCACTGCACCTGCATACAATCTGCTGTGGACATCCAGGATCTCATCTCCTGGTCTTCTCCATACCCTAGAATGCCTATCTGTGTTGTCTCGGCAGTACCTTAACTCATCTGTAAAAAGGACAGGTCGCCAATCTTCTCTGGTCCATCCATCGTGGTCCATGTCCCATTCATGTCGTGCCTGGCGGTGGTTCTGGGACAGCGGAATGCGAATACATGGTCCCTGGATCGGAGACCACCTTCGTGCAACCTTGCCCAGATAGTCTGCGTCGAAACATTTACCCTGGATGTATTCTGAAGGTCACTGCGAAGCTGGGTTGCTGTGGCAAAGCGGTTCCTACGGGCCTGAATGATCAAAAACTGGTCTTCAGCTGCATATGTTGCCCTGTCTCTGCCACCACCATGCCGTCTAACTGGTGTGCCATACTGCTGAAATCTTGCACAGGCTCTGGTGATCACCGTATGGTGCACACCAAGGGCTTCACCATCCTGACGATCGGTAGCCCCTTGCTCCACCATCCCTACAGCCCGCCACATTTCTGCTTCAGACAAATGTCTTCTTACATTTGCATTTGCCATATTCAATCATTAAATCACAAAGGTTTGTGTTGAAATGAAGATTGAATACCCTACACATGTCATGTATATGTGGACAGTGCACGAAAACATCATGAAAATTAAGGAGTACATGCTTTCCATGACAGTCACGAAAAGTCTGCCTGTCAAGAGAGCTAATGTAAACACTGGGAACCATCTCAATACATTCCTCAATCATATCCACCAAAAATATCGCAAATATGTCACAAGCAAATTTCACAATGATGTGTCAAATATTTGGTGTTTTGCAAACTTTGAGTAGTATGGTTAAATTTCTTCTTCCAACTATATTTTTATACTGTACAAATGACCCAGACTTAGCTGGTGCTAACTCCTTAAATTATAGGGCCAAACACAAATTTTTTCCCCCATCCCCAAAATTTGCATCAAAAATCGAAATTTCAATGTCCTATGTGGTCCTCCATACCTTTTATCCACTGCGCATGCGCAGTGTCAAGGAGGTCTCGAAATTGGCTCCAAAAGTCATTCTGTGTTTGGTCCTAAAATCAGTAACATGTCACTGATATTTGTGCTTGTAAATCTCAGTTTAAATTATGCCAGACACATAAGAAATGGTGGATCTAAGGATGAAATAAAGGATGAGAGCAAGAAACAGTGGCAGAATGTGTTCAGGGCTGTAACTTATAATTTTTTTACGAAATTATTTCATGTTCCCTAATTTCGGGGCATGAGTCTTATGTTGTCATTCTGGCTATGAATTTACCATTGTTTGTTCAGTGTTTCCTCTCTCCCTTTCCTTAATACCCCCCTTGCTATTCTCCCATGCTTTTGGCATAATTTTTAGCTCAACTTGACAAAGTCAAGCTGAGCTATTGCCATCACTTCTCGTCCGTCGGCGTACATACTTACATACGTTAATACGTTAGTATGTTAGTACTTACGTCCACAATATTTCCCTTTGGCACACCCTACAGGACACATTTATGATTGAATTGCTTTGAAACATGGTATGCTTGTTTAAGATGACCTCTAGATGGGAGCTATCGATTTTCTTCAATTTCCGGCAAAAAATGTTGCCATGGCCAACGTTCTTAGAACTTAGTTTAGTCACACCACAATATTTCTCTTTGGTACACCCTACAGGGCACATTTTTTGGCACACCCTACAGGGCACATTTGTGATTGGCTTGCTTTGAAACCTGGTATGCTTGTTTGGGGGTGACCTCTAGATGGGAGCTATCGATTTATTTCCATTTCCGTCAAAAAATGTTGCTGCGGACAATGTTCTTAGAACTTAGTTTAGTCTGAAGACCTCAATATTTCCCTTTGGCACACCCTACAGAGCAAATTTATGATTGGATTGCTTTGAAACCTGGTATTCTTGTTTGGGATGACCTCAGGATGGGAGCGATCAATTTTCTTTCATTTCCGTCAAAAAATGTTGCCGCGGCCAACGTTCTTAGAACTTAGTTCAGTCAGACCTCAATATTTCCCTTTGGCACACCCTATAGGGCACATTTATGATCGGATTGCTTTGAAACCTGGCATGCTTGTTTGGGGTGACCTCTAGATGGGAACTAGCGATTTTCTTCCATTTCCGTCCGTCAAAATATGTTGCCGCTGGCAACGATCTTTGAACTTAGTTTAGTCAGGCATCAATATATTCCTTTAGCATGCCATAAAAGACACATTTATGGTCAGATCGGTTTGAAACTTTGTATGCTTGTTTGGGGTTACCTCTAGATTGGAGCTATCGATTTTCGTCAAAAAATGTTGCCACTGGCAATGACCTTTGATGAACTTAGTAAAAACTTAGTGCAGTTAAGCATCAATATTTCCCTTTGACACCCTGCAGGGCACATTTATGATTGGATCGCTTGCAAACTCGGTGTGCATGTGTGGGGTGACATCTATATGGGAGCTGTCGATTTTCTTCCATTTCTGTCAGAAAATGTTGCCACTGACCTTTGAGCTTAGTTTAGTCAGACCCCAATATTTCCCTTTAACACACCCTTTAGGGCACATTTATGATTGGATCACTTTGAAACTTGGTATGTGTGTTCGGGGTGACCTCTATATGTGAGCTATTGCTCTTTTTTCATTTCCATAAAAAATTATTGTTGTTATCACCAGCCTTTGAACTTACTGCATTCGTGCATCAACTTATCCCTTTTACACTCTCTGCAGGGTATATTTATGAATTTCCATAAAAAAAACCCAAAACCATTGCCACAAGCAATGACCTTCTACTTAGTGCATTTGTGCATTAACATCTTCCTTTGGCATGCCTCCGAGGGCACATTCATTATCAGGTTGTTTTGAAACTTTGTAAGCTTATGCAGGATGACAAAGATAGGAGCTATTGGTTTTCTTTTCATTTCCATCAAAAACTGTTGCTGTTAGCAACAATCTTTGAATTTATTGCATTTGTGCCTCAGCATTCTTTGACCTGGCCTGCAGGTCACAATTATCATAGGATTGTTTTTGAACTTGGTGTGCTCATTAGGCATGACCTTTAGATAAGAGCTATTGATTAGCATTCATTTCTGTGAAAAAAGTTGCCATTTACAATAATCTCTGAACATACTGCTTTTGTGTATCAACATTCTTCCTTTAGCCAGTCTTACAGTTTACATTTAAAAATGCATGGATTACTCTGACGTTGTGCACACACAATGCTGCTATGTTGAAATTTCAGCAAATAACATTGGTACCAAGGATCTTCAATTTTGCCATTTCATTTATAACTTAACAAGTTCAAGTTTGTCAAGTTGAGCTACAGTGTCATTGACACTTTCATTGTAATTTTTTTAACTAAAATTTCTTGGGAGTTTTGGCTTGGTAACAATGAATATTCTGTTTTTCCCCATGCTTTCGTCCTCACCCTTGGGTGGTTAGGCATTGTGATTTGCATCTACCATCCGATGTACTGCAGTTTCTTCTCTGGAAGCCTCTGTTTTACATCAGATAGTGTTTAAATTGGTGACTGATTTTGGGCCATGTTTACAGTGCCTGGAGTCATGTTTCTGGTTTTTGTACACTTTTGTTTGTGTTGACAACGGTTACTTCTGATAGTGATTACTTGTCTTCTGTTTAGTTCTGCTCATAGCCAGATACATTAATATTGTCCGTAAGTGTTATCCTAATTTTTAAAAATGTTTTGAAATTTTTGTCCACACTTGGGCTTTTTGGGGATCCATTTGGGCTCATTGTTCCCATTGGGAACTTGGGCTCTTCTGTAAATTTTTCAAAAATTTTTTTTTTTTGAAATTTTTTTTTCGAAATGTTATAATGGACTATATTATATTATGTACCTTTGTTTCAAGGGTTAATGCGTGTACTATGACTGTTTATATTTTTTCATGATGAAAGAATATTGTTCAAATTGTAATGCGAGGAAATCTTCCTCTGATTCTCATGTTCATTGTGTTTCTTGTAGTCAATGTACTCGCACTAATTCTTGCTCAGTGTGTGCCAATTGGAATGACAACTTTGGAGACATGTGTCAGAGTATATTGTTAGCGGTGAGGGGTCCATGCCTTTCTTCTCTCCGCAAGGTAACTCTAGTTTATCAGTCACTTTTTCAGAAGAACAAGAACAGGGTGATGTTTCCGTGATGTCTTCAACAAGTGTGTCTCCGTCGTTGCAGTCTAACGAAGAGCTAGCGGCATAAGTGTTCATGAAATACAGCAATTGCTCAAGAGGTCCCTAGTAGAATCGACGGCGTTGTTGTCCGCTAGCTCGCCCGGTGTAGCGACCATTCATCAAATGGCACGGCAGCCGGGTTCGTCCGTTGCGGTCCAGGGAAGCAGTTTGGGTGATGCGAGCACTATAAACATTGAACGTGCACACCCAGCGACGATGGATCCGAGGATAGTACGGAGGAAGCCTGTCAGTCCGGTAGCTAACTCATCAAGGTCTATCCGGACTGTGAGCAAGAGAGCCCCCCTCTCTCTTACAACAACATCTGGGCCGCGATGTTGTATGTTCGTTCATTAGTCGGAGCATACGTCCACTCCTCCTTCTCGGGACTCTCCGTCGCATAGACAGTCCGACGCAGCTTGTCTATTGGATTCCTCATCCTCACATCAGCACACACGACGGTACCTTGGCTATGTGACTACAGATATCCAGCCTGCTTCGCTGACCAGAGAATCCATGTCGATCAGGTTACACCATCCGCTATCCAAGGACACGGGGCCTTTCCAGTTGGGACATTCGCATATTATATAAATGCAGGAATTAACGTCCCTGGAGCTTACAGCGGCTAATTACGTAAGACCGCGGCTCCACAGGCCTCCGTGACGGACTTGCTATCACAGATAGCTCAATTCATCGCAGCATCCCAGCAGCTTTCAGTAAAGAACTATCTGAGCAAGCTGGGTTGGTTCGCTCCCCTGCAGAGTCAGTAGGGACGACCAAGATTATTATGTGGTCCAGGCGGATGGTAAAAGGGAATAAGCACTGCTGAAATTTTCCCTTTCCAAACAACTTAAGGTGGTCGTAGATTTCATCCGGCATTACCTTTTAGAAGTTGTTTCTCTGGACAAAAATGGTGCATTACCGGATTAGAAACTGTAAGCGTCACTGGACACAGACTTTTTCAGCCGGATTAGGGACACCGTCCCTGAGTTTCCGACCCAGTCCAGAAATGTCAAGGACATTTGAACTTCTGAATGACGCTATATTCAAGCTAGCCTCTAAGACTGGCAAATCCGGTTTCTTATCGCCTAAGCGCTATACAGCTGCCTTTCACCAATGCTAGACATAAATTTGAAACGGCAGGACAAGGCATGCCGAGAGTTCCTCTGCATTTGGACGACGCTGAAGACCTGGAACGGTCATTGCCGGCGTCCGTGTCTATTTACTCCAGTATACTGGAGACAACAGTTTAGACGCATTATCTCATGCAGATCACCTTACCAGAGCGTTATCACTACGCCTCGAAGCAAAAGAATTCCAGGATCTTCAAACTTCCTTAAGAGTTCTTTCGAGGGCTATAGCATATTCTGTGTATAACTCTGCCCTTTCAGTGGCAATATGGAGTTAGTCAGACGTGATGCTGCCCTGACTGCATCCACAAGAGTGGATAGTAAGGTGAAAAAACTCTCTTCCAGTCGCCTCTCATGAGAGCTTCTCTTCGATGTTAAGCTTTCTACAATCTATATTAGATTACTAAGAAAGCTCCGGATTCTCTGTGTTATTCCGCTTTGAAAAAGTCGGACTCGGCAGGGAGGAGTAAGGCAGGTTCTTCGGGGGCGAATACGTCCAAAGGAAGTTCCTATAGAGGATCAAAACCTCTACGTCTTACTCCAGAGACCCTCAGAGTAGCGACTCACATAGGGGTCATAATGCTGGCCGAGATATCAGGTCAGACGCCCCTTGGTGGACTGGGCGAGGTGCAGGTCGTGAAGGACGGGATTTCTCCTTCCGCAATCCTCGCAGGGCCAGGAGGTGATGGTCTAAACCTCTATTGCATTCCAGTGGGCGGAAGGCTGTCGAGATTCTTAACCAATTGGTTGTCAATTACGGACGACAGGGACCAGCCGTGAGGGCGACTAGGGCGATTAAGTCGCCCTTCTAAGCCCAAAGTCGCCTAGAAAAATAGTCGGGGCGATTACAAGTCGCCCTCTAAAAATTGGCCAAAATGAGAAAAGGCTGAACTGAGTGATGCAAGGTTTACATGAAAACGAGTATTTTCAAAATTCGAATGTGCTCGAGTGTGATAAATGGGCATTTTAATTCGTCAAATAAACGTCCATTTATTTGAAATCACACGACAAGCAATTGTTCATTGTCACTTTTGGCGGATTTTTTTATTTCTATTTTGTTGCGTTTCTGTCGGAGCTTCAAATGTCGAAATGAAAATAGGTGACTTACGCGACTCAACAACCCAGTTTGAAAGTAGGTTACGTCGCTTAGGATGCCGAAAATGTATACACAACGGACGTATTTTATAAGTTAAACACATTATTTTCATTTCGATTTGCTGATGACTGTTAACTGTTGGGCTGTCTATTCCCAGAAAAACACGAATGGAATTGAAACACATGAAAAAAAGCTTTAGTGATGTCAAGAAAAGCTTTGTACAGGACACAAGTGTGCATGTGAACGATCTTGAAAAAGGGTCCTCCTAAACATCGGAATGACATGAAATGACGTGGAATGACACCGGAATGCCATAAAAATGATGCGGAATGACATTTCTTTTACAAAATACTCGACCCCAGAATGTATTTTGTTTATTAACTAACAATGTACCTCCCAAGCAACCTTCTTACATCTGGTCCTGTTCACACTTCCAGACTTAGGAAATTATTAGCTTAGTAGACTTTGTTGAAAGGCAACCACAGGAGGGTGATGGAGGATTGGCACGAAGAAGAGGTGAGGGTTCATGAAGGAGAAGGTAGCAGTGGGGGATTTTCAGTCAATAATTACATTGTGATTTTTTAACCTGGCACAGATGGATCATAGACAACTGGACCTGGATTATTTGTATGTTAATGGAGGACCATAAATTGAAAATATGAAGGGGCGCCGGGGTGGTACATGAATATTCTTAATTTTCCCCACTTGCCTATGAAGTCTCCCTACATGACTGCAGTCTCCCTATTTTTTCTGGAGGGAGACTTGAAGTCTCCCTAAAATTCCCCCCTAGGCTGGTCCCTGACGGACGACCAGTGGGTACAAGGGGTAATTTCCGAAGGTCTAGCTGTCCTTCAAGGAAAAACCTGCGTTAACTCGAAGTCCACTCTGGTCTCAGCTTCCGTTAAACGTTCAGAAGAGAGATTCACTTCTATCAGAAGTTCAATCTCTTCTGGACAAGAACGCTATAGACGTCGTAGAAAACCAGAAATCTCGCGTCTCCACAGGCCTCCGTGATGGACTTGCTATCGCAGATAGCTCAATTCATCGCAGCATCCCAGCAGTTATCAGAAACTTTTTCAGTAAAGAACTATCTGAGCAGCTGGGTCAGTTCGTTCCCCTGCAGAGTCAGTAAGGGACGACCGAAATTATGTGGTCCAGACAGATGGTAAAAGGGAATCAGCACAGCTGAAATTTTCCCTTTCCGAACAACATAAGGTGGCCATAGATTTCATCCGGCATCACCTTTTAGAAGTTGTTTCTCTGGACAAAATGCTGCGTTACCTGATAAGAAACTGAAAGCATCACTGGACACAGACTTTTTCGGCCGGATTAGTTTCCGACCCATTCCAGAAATGTCACGGACATTTGAACTTTTGAATGACTCTATTTTCAAGTAAAGAGAAAAAGGTCAGCCTACTTGGACGACATTCTTCAGGGTTATGGCAGCAAATTATTGCTTCAGAACGATGTTCAGAGTCTGCTTCAATTACTCCGACGTCTCGGTTTCATAGTAAACGAAAAGAAGTCGGATCTAGTGACGTCCTAATCATTCACCCACGTGGGAATGAGCTTAGAGACACACAACAATCATGTTCGTCTGCCGTTAACCAGAGCGATATTAGTCAGTTGTTACACTCGCTTTTGCCTTCACTCAGATGTAGTTACATCGAGAGAATTCATGAGACTGACAGGTTTGTGCGGATCCGCTGCGGATCTTATTCCGATGGAGCGGCTACGCACTCGTCCACTCCACAGATATTTTATCTCACAATTGGAGTGTGAAGAGTCATTCGCTCAAATCGAACATCGTCTTGTCGAATCAAGTGAAACAAGAGATTCAGACTTGGGCAGATATTCAGTGGTTAACTCGAGGAGTACCACTGCAACTGCTGGCTCCGAGTTTAACGATAATGACGGATGCGAGTCAAACAGGTTGGGGCACAACTCTGAGCCCAACAGATTCAGGGTGCCAGGGTCTTTAGGATCCACAGTTCTTAACAAGTACATAAACATCAAGAGATGATATCAATGTGGCTTGCGCTACGTCAATGAATGAACATTCTTCAGAATTCGCATGTTCAAATTCTGTCTGACAATTCGACAGTAGTAGCATATATTCGGAACCAGAGAGGCACTCATTCCATTCCGTTATTCAATTTAACGGAAAGGATCCTTATGTTTGTCATAGAGCATCAAGTTCTTCTATCGGTCCGTCATATTCCGGGTCGTCTGAACATTCTAGCGGACTCCATTTCTCGGAAAGGTTGTATGTTGTTGTCAGAATGGACTCTCAACGAGTTTTCTTTCAGATTTGCTACCAATGGGATCATCCAATGGTAGACTTATTGGTGCCGCATCTCAACAATCAGTTGCAGACGAATGTTGCGCCATGTCCAGATCCTCAAGCGTTTGCAGTAGACGCTCTCTCGATCTCCTGGGACGGAATGATAGGATACGCGTATCCTCCAGCGCCATTGATTCAGCAGATATTGCTCAAGATAAATCAATCTCACTGCAAAATTCTGTTGTTAGCATCTCTGTCACCCCAGAGACCATGGATAAATCTACTCAGGTATCTGCTGTGGGACATGCCGCAGAAGCTTCCTCCACGAGAGGATCTTCTTTCGCAGGGGAAATCGCGCACACTGCATCACAGCCCGCAAGGTCTCAACCTTCACGTATTTCCGTTGTGCGGTCCTTCTTGCACGGCAAGCAATTTACAGGATGAGCAGTAGACACAATTTCTAACTGTAGGAGGACCTCCTCTTCGCTAAATTATGCTGCTAAGTGGAAGGTTTTCTCACGGTGATGTAGAAATCATTCTGTTGATACCTATGCACATCATGATAGTTTACAGATTGGATCTAATGTCTCTATCTAAGTTACTGAAAAACTTTTCGATAAATAGACCTAGAACCCTTAGATTAATTCCTAAGTGGAATTTAGCTTGGGTTCTTAAGCTAAAGAAGCGCCATTTGAGCCTCTTGATACAGTGGACTTCAAATTCTCATCTTATAAGACAGCTTTCTCTTAGCCTTCTCTTCTGCTAGAAGAGTTAGTGAGCTTCAGGCACTATCTGTGGATGATTCTCACTATCGTAGTGTAGGTAATTCTATTACCTTGACTGCTAATGTTGGATTTTTGGCTAAAATCAGGCTCCTAATAAGTATTCGGAACCTATTGTTATTAAGGCTCTTTCATCTTCAGCCGGGCATAGGCCTTTATTCTGTCCTGTTAGAGCTATACGTATTTACACAAGTAGATCTGAGTTTATCAGAAAGGGACGTAAACGTTTCTTTCTGTTTCTGCTGCCTAATAGAAGGGACATTACGGTCCATTCGATTGCAAGGTACATTCAATTAACTATCCATACTGCTTATGAAATATTATCTTCAACTCGGCAGTCTGTGCTTAAGATTTTGGCACATGAAGTAAGAGCGCTGTCTACTTCTTGGACTTATGCTTATAGTGTTGCTATTACCGATTTGATGAAGGCTGCATATTGGTTTCAGCCTTCTACATTCACAAGTTTTTATCTTAGAAATATTGAGTCCATTTTTCTGGCGACCTGCGTTTAGGTCCGTTATCTGTTGCTCAGAATGTCGTCCACTAAACCTATAGTTATGCAGGCTTTCTGTTCCGGCAGTGACTCTGTCCTGCTGCCCTCTGGATGGTGTTCCTTTAGGTCACCTGCTTTATTGTGAAAAGCAAGGGAATACCTCCTCTGGAATCAGAGTAATTCCGGATCGGTGCCGGGATGGTTTTAAAATGTAAAGCTAATTCATGTAATATTTTTAAAGTGTAGCTCGGTGTGAAACATTTTTATATGTCACGGATCATACGAGCGCTAATATACAATCCTTGGACACTTTGTAACGAGTATAAAGAGTCTCATTCTCTGGACTATCTTGAAATATTGGCTTTCGTTTAATAAGATTAGTATAATGGATTATACTGGATGTTAATAGAGATCATTGATGTTATTGTGCTCAATTACGGAATGGTATTGTGTCTTTCTTTTTTGATACAAACAAGAAAGATACATGTAAAACCTGTTCTCCTCTTCTCCTTGAGGGGATAATTCTGTTTTCATGTAATTGAGTCTATTGGAATTTCCTTTATGTCCTTGGCCCTCCAGCCTTTTTTCTATTCAGCTAAGTCTGGGTCATTGGTATAGTATAAAAATGTTAAAAAATTTATAGTAATTTATATATTTTTTATACTTACCAATGACCAGACGGGGATGGCCCTCCCATGAGTTAGGAACTCATACCTCCCCGCTGATCACATAATGCTTACCAGGCACTGGTTGTAAGAATGACTTTTGGAGCCAATTTCAAGACCTCCTTGACACTGCGCATGCACAGTGGATAAAAGGTATGGAAGACCACATAGGACATAGAAATTTCGGTTTTTGATGCAAATTTGGGGGATTGGGGGGGGGGGGGCAAAATTTGTGTTTGGCCCTATAATTTAAGGAGTTAGTACCAGCTAAGTCTGGGTCATTGGTAAATATAAAAAATAAAATTACTATAAATTTTTTAACTTTCAGGACTTTGTGGATTAACAAATTAAATATAAAATAATAAAATAAAAATCTTCTCTCCCTCATTGTGAAATTGCCTAAGAAAGAAGAAATTTTTTTAATAAGCCTAACTTGTTCGTGTTTGAATTGGCAACTGCACAGTCTTGTGAAATGATCAGATTCAAACAGCCATATGAGTGTTCAAGAGGCGAAAAGACTTATGAATATGAGAACTGACTTATGATTTTAAATTCATTTGATTGAGAAGAAAGAAAAAAGCCTCCCTTTCTTGTTTGTTTTTCAGACCCAAAAGGCCTGAGAACATGTTTGTCTTGTGTTTTTTTGCATAACATTGGTTAAAATATACAAGATTAATCTGATATTCGAAGCAGCATGTACTTCTCAATGCACTTTCTAATTGAAATCTCTCAATTGAAAAATTTAATTTGCATACTGAATATGTGTTACTTGGCAAGCTCCAGTGTATTGTATGTGCTTTCCCCATGGCAATCTAGAAAAATGGTGCAGTGATTGTTCACTCAGACAAGTTTTGTTTTAATGATAAAATGGGATCCTGTTATCAATAATCTCTCCACAACTGGATTGCTTGAACACGAGCAAAGAAAGTCACAACTCAGTCTGCCTCCCCATGAGATGGCGTCCAGCCATTCAATGCTCTAACACCCCTCATCTGTGACATTTTATGATGTGAAAGCTGTTACGCTGTGACTGTTTACATCAAATGTCAGGGTGTTTATCTAACACAAAAACCAGTTACACGATATCAACTTACTAATCTTGGGACTTGTTTT
Organism: Pictodentalium vernedei; assembly: GCA_031216915.1. Lineage (NCBI taxonomy): Eukaryota > Metazoa > Mollusca > Scaphopoda > Dentaliida > Dentaliidae > Pictodentalium > Pictodentalium vernedei. The sequence goes on from CM062292.1 coordinate 225,638,482, forward strand.
TGTCAATAATAACTGAAATATGTTGCAAATATTCAATTTGTATTGAAAAATGTGCACAACATCAACATAATCATTTCTCACATAAAATGTGTTCTTCAAAAAGTGATCTGCGATTGCTAGTCATCGTGAAATTGAAAACATTTGAGAAAATTTTTATTGTTGTGCATGGTTTATTTATAGCAACATCCACCTCTAAAGATGGTGGTGATTACGACACTTTTCTATATGTGACCATTGAGCATTCCAGCAATCCAGATCTGGGATGAGAGTCCTCTAAAGTGGACAACACAGTTATGGACAGGCAGGCCCAGAAATAAGACTCATCTGCAGAATTCACAGCAGGGTAGCGTTACTAAATTTACCCTCTCTGAACCTCATTCTGAATCATGGTCACAGGCCTAAACAGATAGAGGTATCTAGAGGATAAATTGATGGATTGTAGCCCACTGTATGGGATAGCGACAGTAAATTTCCTCCTTGGGGACCTCATTCTGCAAATGACAGATTGCTTATTCCAGGCTTGCAGAGAGGTTAATTAGACTCTATACTTTTGATGCAATTGTGATATAATTAATGATAAGTGCCAAATGTGACCTTAAACATCCCCAATAAACAAAAATTTATGCTAGTTTGCAAAAGTGTTGATTGTTTTTTTTTAGTTTTGGTTTTGGCAAGTTGGTGTTGTTGGGTAGTTATTGAATCTGGATTTCAGTTGTTATGACAGCCTACCCATGTGTTATGGCATTTGGCATTCCAACCTTGTTAAAGCAATAACTCAAACATTAAGGGCATTAATAAATTTGGATACGTGAATTTGCTTCCATAATAATTATGCTGATCTGAATTTTTCTTACATTTGCATTTTGATTTTTTTCAAATGAACTTGCCCCACTCCCATGGGGATGCAGTGGTGGAAAATGCTCCCAAATTTTAAAAATATGTCGTCTCATGAACAAATTGGTACAATGACTTGATATTTGGTACGGAGTTTCTTATTGAAGTGTAGAATAAAGTTAGTTCAAACAGTGTTCGTAGGGCAATATTTGCCTTTGTTTTGGGAGATGTGCCAATTTGAACCTAATTTGGTATGTGGTATTATTGAGTCATATGTACTTGATTAATGAACAGAAATTTTTTTCTGCAGCTTGTACAAACCCCAGAAGTTAAAATAGAAATATATTTTCAAATGCCCATATTTTTCAAACTGCATGGAACTGAGACCTGTTATTTGACATGAAGCATTACCATAAAATTGTCATTTGTTGTGTCATAGTGTACCATAGGGGGAAGCAAAAAAAACAACTTTTCTCCAGATTCACCGTTCAGAATCTTTTGATATTTAGTGTACAGCATCCATAGGCGGATGAGATACAAGTTTGTTCAATTAAGTCCCACGTGGGATCCCAAATTAACTAAGTGCAATATGGGGAATAGCCTTTAAAAATCTTCTCCAGAACCACCAGTCAGAATCTTTTTTATATATTTGGTATTGGCTAACGTGAGTTGGATTCAAATTTGTTCAAATCAAGTCTGTTGGTTAATTTTTGGGCTCCCAATGGGTTGAAAAAAGACTTACACTTCATGAGCTACACGTGTATCGTGTTTACTTTAGGTTTACAATTTTACTTGACAGTGCATTTGGCAACCTGATATTTATGAGACCATCTCTGATTGGTCACCACTTTAACACTACAATAAACAGACCTTCTATTTTGGAAACCAATACACGCAACTTGTTGAGCCTACGTATTTTAAACCTTGTTTGCATTTTTTCGTGAATGTGTTTGTGGGGTGTCACAGTAAAAAGTTTGTTTAGTTTGCATTTCAAATGAATGAAAGATTGATAATACATACTGATTTATGTTCTTTTTATTTAAATCCATTCCCCATCATTTCATTTACCTTCTTGACTGAAAAAAGGAAAAGTATTTGCAACATGTAAATACATTGAAAGCATGTGAATCAGCATCCTGGGAAATCCCTGCAAGTCCACAGTTTTGTGTTATAACCTTTCCTGTCCACGAATTGCACATGCTGGTACACTTTTAAACAAAATATATATTGCTGTCAATTCCAACAAGTTGAGCATTGAAGGGGGTTTGTGTAGGAAAAGTGTTATCAAAAAATATAAATTTATGCCAGGGTATTTTTTGTTCAGGTTTGCATCGCTGTTTGTGAAGCAAGATCTCCCAGATGTAATCCAATCACCGAAATTTGGTTCGCATGGTGCAATTCAATATTTTATGCGCTCATCTAACATTGCAATTCAAAAATGGTAAAACTACAGATAAACAGTGTAACAATACATCAATTTATTATGAACGTCTGTTGGTCATGCGAAATGATAAATTTAACCACCATTTTACGAGTGTTTTCAAGTCAGTTGACAAAACTCTACTGGTGTTTTCAACGATGTCGGTGTCTATAAATTAGCTCTTCGTGAGCATCTTCCACGACTTTTTTTTTTCGTTCGGGTGGATCAATTTGAAAATTGCAAGGTGGAAGTCAAGTAATGAACTGCAAGAGCATGTCTCAATCACTGATGTATTTATTTTTCATTGCCAACCCACGTGACCAGGGTACTCTAGCTTTTTATGTATTTGGTAAGGTTAGTTGACACGAGCATCAGATGACTACTTACCTATTTTCATCGCGCATGTAATTACCAGTGCCTGTGACTAAAATCGTCTTTATTCTAAATCTGAAAAGCTGAAGGGTCTGCTTAGACTCAGAAGGGCCACTTGGTAACTCACATTTGTTAGGGGATGAGCTCAGACACGAATAACCAGGCAGTGCCGTATGTGATAGAAATAGAAATTGGGAAATTAAGGGAGAGAGGGCTGAAGTTGAAATTGCTAATCAATTTTCCAGGACAGCAACAAAAACTGCTAATCAAATTTTTAAAAACAAAAAATACCCTGTAATTTAGTTCAGTATAGGTCACGATTTGCCATTGTGCAGAAGTATGTGACCTTAAGCACCAATAAATAAATATAAATATCTCTTGAAGAATGGTAGATATTTAGGCCACATAAAGTAGATCTTCTGTTTCTCAGGCCATTATTTGTGAAATTGCATGCATGTGAGCGTTTTTTTATTTCATTTTTTGTTTTAGTAATTACTTCTTTGCCATCAAAATTCATGTTCTTGGTTCAAGTTTTAGGCCTCACAATCTACAGAATAGCATGGGTGGTGGTGTATTTCATCCCTTGAGTGCAAGAAGACTTTGCAATGCAAAAGCATTGCAAAGCCTTCTTGCACTCAAGGGACAAATTCATAATTTTTTTCAACTTGGGTAAAATATCGGACATAAACTATTTAATTCTTTTTTTTTTTTTTAAGTTTAAATTGGTTATAAAAAGAGAGCATGCGGCAGCCAAAAGCACCATGTGGGAGGGCCTGAGAAACATATTTTTAATTTTTTTTGGCCTTAGACATTTTTGCAATATTTTGACAGTTTACAACATGTGGCTTTGCAGATGTTTCTTGAAAAGTCTTATCTGCTACAAATTTTCTGAATCCGTGTCAGGCCATCTTAGATTTGGCATAGAAATCTTCAACAATTCCTTTTGCACACACACCCTGTGGGGTGTATCTCATACTCACTCTTTTTCAACTCTAATGTGTGGATTTAGGGTGATGTCCACATGGGAGCAATTCTGGGTTTTTTTTAATTTCATTAAAAAACATGTTTGCCAGTGACCATTTCAGATTTTGCAATTATATTGTCTACCATTCCTATAGCACTTCCTACAGTTAGTTATTTAGTTCAGTCCTTTCTTGGTGAAGTTGGGCTGCAATGTCATTGACACTCGAATTGTAGTAAAGAGCAAAAGTTGATAAAACAAGCTCACAATTGAAAAATGTTTAGTTAGCATAAATGTCATTTCTTAATGGTGTTTCTCACTGGCAATTTGAGAGATCAGATTGAAATTTGTATTTCTGTTTCTAGACGTGGTTGGGGTGATAATAGAGGAAGAAGTTTTGATAGCCCAAGAACGTAAGAACCTCCATGTAATTGCATGATCTTTTACTGTAGGAACATTGATTTTGTAATGATTCATATATTTTTAAGGGCTAAGCTTTCTTTGTTATTTGAACTTGATTTTCGCACACTTGAAGAACAAGGCTGGAAATAAGCAATCTGTCATTTGTAGATGGAAATCTTTGATCCAGATTGAGGTTGACAGAGGGTAAATTTAATGATGCTACCCTGCCGTGCAGGGTAGCATCTCCAAATTCATCCTCTGGGGATCTCATTCTGCAGATGACAGTCTGCTTATTTCTAAGCTTGTTGAAGAATAAGAACCTCTAAATGGAATTACAAGGTTGGCATGTCATACCTATTCCAAGAATTTTTAAGCTTCATTGGTATAAAACAGGGAAAGAAAACTTGTGTTGTGGTGATTAGGGAAATGTGTCTTTATGCAGCCTGAAGTAATTGATTTTTGCTTTCATTTTCAATCTAACATGTAGCTAGTGATGAAAACAGAAAGTATGAAAAAGTCAGAAACAGTTCTTGTTATTGTAACCATTTGACTAATACAAATTGCAGTTGATAGGACAAATATTTACTCTTGTCTTCTAAAACTAGCTATTACATATTGTTTTAATGAGCATAAAGATCTTGTTCTGATGACCCGTGTTTTGAAATATATAAAGAAAATTGACCCTTAGCTCAACGTAACTGCCCAAATTGGCCATCACTATTCATAAAAATCATTCAGATTTTTTACCCCTCATTGAAATGAACTCATCGAGTCTGTTCCAATGATGTGTCATAAGCTAATGTTTTGAGACAAAAAGTGAAAATTGTTTTCATTTTTCAAGAAATATATTTTTATACTATAAATCAATGGCGCAGACCAGCTGGTGCAAACTCAAAGTTATCAATGGCCAAACACAAATTTTGAACCCCCCCCCCCCCAATCCCCAACATTTGCTTGCAAAACCGAAAATTAGAAGTCCTATCTGGCCCTTCATACTTTTACTCTCCGCATATGCGCAGCTATCAGGAAGTGACCTGAATTGGCGCCAACATCATTTCTTTGTTTGGCCCTAAAGTCAGCAACAGTGAACTGACATCTGTGCTTTAAAATCTCCTTTTTAGCTCACCTGACTGCAAGTCAATGTGAGGTATTGTCATCACTTGTTGGCCGTCGTATGTTTACTTTTACAAACCTGGCTTCTTCTCCACAGCCATTCAGCCAAATTCAAACATATATTGCACAAACCATCCCTGGGGTATACCCTTTGTATTTTGTTCAAATGGAGCGGCTGCCTTCTTTGGGCTCTGGGCAATGATGCCAAAGCCTAAAAATCTTTTAAAATCTTCTTCTCATGAACCACCAGAGAGATTTCCTTGATATATGGTATGTTACACTCTTTGGTGTTGAAGATTAAAGTTTGTTCAAGAGAAGTTAGTAGATCAATATTTGGGCCCTATGTGGGCACATATCCATTTTGGGCTCCACCCAAAATTTTGATTTCAAGAACCGATGGGCTGATTTGAACCAAATTTGGCATGTAGCATAAGTGGGTCCAAAGTACTTGATTGATGCCCGAAAAATTTTTTTTTTGTTGCCCCGTAGGTACCTCAGGGGCTAAAAATAGAAAAATATTCAAATGCCCATATTTTCCAAAGTACACGGAATAAAGAACTGTTATTTGGTATGAAGCATCCCTTTGACCGATAGAATGGATTTTTTAAAAAAAAATGGCCATCGTTTTTGTTAGGGTGTTCGGTGTTCTGTAGGGGTGTTTGAAAAAATGCTGAGTCAGCATATTTGCAAAAATTGAAAAAATTTCTTCAGAACTGTATCTTTTGATATTTGGTATACAGCATCCATAGGATGGACAAATACAAATGTGTTCAAATCGACCCCTGTGGTTCATATTTGGGCTCAACAGAGGAGCCCAAATAATTAACTTAAGGTGCTGTGGGGAATAAGCTTTAAAAATCTTCTTCAGATCATACAGATTCTTTTGATACTTGGTATACAGCATCTCTACAGGGGTCAGATTGAAGTTTATTCAAATTGAGTCCCTGGGTTAATATTTGGGCTTCCTATGGAAGCCCGAATATTAACTTTGTGCTATATGGGGAATAATCTTTAAAAATCTTCTTCAGATCCACCAGTCAGATTCTTTTGATATTTGGTATGCAGCATCTCTAGGGGGGTTAGATTCAAGTTTGTTCAAATGGGATCCCAGGATGAATATTTGGGCTCTTTATTGGAGCTCAAATTTTAACTTGGTGCAATATGAGAAAATTTTTTTTATAAATCTTTTTTTTCGGACCCACTAGTGAGAATCCTTTCATATTTGGTATGTGACATCTTTAGAGGTGTAAGATTTGAATTTGTTCAAATCGACTCCCTGAGTTAATATTTGGGCTTCCTATGGAAGCCTTGATATTTGGTATGCAGCATCTTGGGGGGGGGGGTGTTAGATTCAAGTTTGTTCAAATGGGATCCCTGGATGAATATTTGGGCTCTTTATTGGAGCCCAAATTTTAACTTGGTGCAATATGATAAAATATCTTTAAAAAAATCATCTTTTTCAGACCTGCTATTGAGAATCCTTTCATATTGTAAGATTTGAATTTGTTCAAATCGCAGGGTATTTGATGACTGGATTCGCATCGCAAAATGCTAGTCAAAAATGGCCAAATACTAACCATTTTTCTTTCATATTGGCCTAAAATTCACGATTTATCATCACTTTTTGAAACCAAGATGGAAACTGCTAATCAAATTTTTAGAAACAAAAAATACCCTGAATCGAGTCTGCTATTGAGAATCCTTTCATATTGTAAGATTTGAATTTGTTCAAATCGAGTCCCTGGGTTAATATTTGGGCTTACGGTGGGAACCTGAATATTAACTTCGTGCAACATGGGTAATAATAATAAAAATCTTTTTCTTCAGATCCACAAGTCAGATTCTTTTGATATTTGGATCTCTAGTGGGGTTAGATTCAAGTTTGTTCAAATGGGATCCCTCGATGAATATTTGGGCTCTTTAGTGGAGCCCAAATTTTAACTTAGTGCAATATGAGAAAATTTCTTTAAAAATCTTCTTTTTCAGACCCACTTGTGAGAATCCTTTCATATTTAATATGTGACATCTCTAGAGGTGTAAGGTTCAAATTTGTTCAAATCGAGTTCCGGGAGCCCAAATATTTACTTAGTGCAATATGAGGCATTATCGTTCAAAATCATCTCCTTCAGATCCAGCAGTCAGATTCTTTTGATATTTGGTGTACAACACCTCTGGGTGGGTTAGATTGAAGGTTGTTCAAATCAGGTCCCTGGCTTAATATTTGGGCTTTTTATTGAAGCCCAAAGTTTTAGCTTAGAGCAATATGAGAAAATTTCTTGAAAATTCGTCTTCAGATCCACCAGTGACAATCCTTTCATATTTGGTATGTAACATCTCTAGGGGTGTGGAATTCAAGTTTTGTTCAAACCGATTCGCTTGTTTTGTTTTTTTTAAATATTTGTGTGCCTTTAGTTGTGTCATAGCAAATCAAAATAATTGCTCTTGCTGCTGATCACATGCTGATACACTCATCCGTTTTGACAATTTGAGCCAGGTGAGCATTTTTGGCTCACTTGAGCCTCTGGTTTGAGGATGCCAGACACAAATCAATGCAAGAATTGGTGGATCCAAGGCTGTTATTGGATGTTGGAAGTGTTCAACAGTGGTTTTCTACATTCAGGGCTGTAACTTTATATAATAATTATAAAATTATTTTATATTTCCCAATTTTGGGACATAACGCCTGACGTCATCATTATTGATAATGATTATTCCACTGTTTGTTAAGTATTCCTTCCCCATCCTTCCATGAACCCTTCCTGTTAAACTCTTAAGCTTTTTGGCTATTTTTTATTGAAATTTTTTTGATTAAATTTCATGGGAGTTTAACATGTATTACAGAATATTTATTCTGTCTTTCCCCAGGGTTACGTCATCAACCTAGGGGTGTTAGGTCGTTTAGTCTTGCATCTTCTATCCGATGTATCGTTTTTTCCTCGTATGAAGATCTAGCTTTGCATCTGGTATCATTTAAATTGGTTTCTGACTTTGGGCCTTTTTTGTGTTCTTGATGTCTTGTTTCACGTTTTTTCACCGACATTGTTTACTTTGACAACGTCCTCATATATAGGTAGTATTTCATATTCTATTACTGTAGAATACGTGGATTATTTATTCCGGTAGTGTAGCTCAATAAATTTGGATTTTGTCCACACTTAGGCTCTATCGTGATGTCATTGACCCCTTAATGTTCCCTTTAGGAACATAAGCATTTTTTTCAAAAAATATTTTGAATTTAATTTTGATTGCTTTTATTCATGTATCTTAATTATATATTTTGTTGTACAGTTTAGAGAACTGATATCGACTTTAGTCGATGCACTCCTGCAGACTCTTGTCATTCTTGTGTTCACTGGGTGACTAATGTTGGAGACAGGTGTTGCGGTACGTTGTTGACGGGGAGTTTCTGAGTCCAGGCCTCTCACCGCGTTATTCATTTTTTTAGTTTCTATATCAGAGGAACATGAACATGGTGATGATATTGTGACACCCATCCAAGTGTGCTACCGTCGTCGCGCTCCATTGCGCAAATAGATCTAGCTGCAGTGCTCATGATATGCAAGGGATAAGGCCTCTAGTTAGTGTTCTTAATCTCTTGCAAGCAGCTAGCTCGAATGGTGAAGCAGTTACTCCGTCCTTGGGAGTCGTGACGCTGGGTAAGTCTATTGCGGTCGAAGGAAGTGTAGATGTGGGTAGAGCGAGCACTTAAATATAAATAAGCTCACCCAGCGACGATGGAAATAGGGAGGAAGTCAGCAAGTTTCTTGTACTCAGCGAGGTCTAATAGACTGTGAGCGGGAGAGGTGCCCACTCTAACCTAATGACATTTGGGGCCAAATGTTGTTATGAGAAACTTGCACGAGCTGGAGCATACGTCTGTCCACCACTCAGGACGCTCTGTCTAGTCTGCAGCCGGGGTCGGCTTCAGTCACGGCTTCCTCAACTACGTTTCACAAGCCGAAATGAAGTTTTGTGGTTGGAAACTTGCATGGAGCATACGTCCGCCCACCGATCAGGACGCTCCGTCTAGTCTGCAGCTGGGGTCGGCTTCAGTCACGTCTTCCTCCGCTACATTATTAAAGCACACACGACTGCAGGCTAGCTACCCGACTCAGATAACCAGTCAGCTGCGCGAGGATGGAGCCTTTCTTCGTCCTTGAAGTCGGACCATCCGATAGCTAGCGATCCGGGGCATCGATCAACAGGACGCTCGGAGAAGAGATCTATCTCCGGATCTTCATCCCAGGAGCAGCAAGCGGTGGAAAAAAACAGAATGATCGCTGCTCCTCAAGCCTCGTGAACTGACTTGCTGTCACAGTTGCGCAGCTATTAGCAGCATCCCAGCTAATGCAAGAGCAGACTCCAGTGTTGAGCTGTCGGATGGTGCTGGGTTTGATCCGATCAATTGTGCATGTAGTAGAAGCCAGAAATTTTCCCTCACGGGACGCTTGGCTGGATCTGGGGTCAGATCTCCGTTTGGTGAACCCTCTCCGTCCCATTAACAGTCGGGGCCGACTGTGTCCATTGTGAGAAAACTTATTGAGTCGGAACACGCATCGAAATGTTCTGTCCACATTGCAGCCGTGGCCGGTGGCAGTTATGGCTTCTACTTACATGGAAGCGCACGAAAGAGGATTAAGCCTAGAAATTTCTAAGCGGGAGGGGTCGCGGTGGCTCAGTCGGTAGAGTCTACAAGCCAAGAGGTCCTCGGTTCGAATCCCACCTATGGCAACCACGTTGTGTCCTTGGGCAAGACACTTCACCCCCATTGCCCATGTGCGGGCACGGTGATGCTGTGCACTAAGGCGTACTGTATGTCAATGGTGCACCTGTCTTCAACCAATGCTAACCCTGCTTGTCTGGAGTTAGTATGTTGGGGAGCTAACAGTTGCTCGGTGGTTCTCTCCGGGTACTCCGGCTTCCACCACCCATAAAACTGTCGTGGCCATGATAATCCATTGTGCAGAAATATGTGACCTTAAACACCAATAAATAAAATAATAATTCTAAGCGGGATACTCTATGAGATCTGGGGTCAGATTAAGAGGTTAGAGCATTTTTCGCCCCGTTATCAGTTGGGGACGACTGTTTTGTGTTGTAAGAAACTTCAATGAGCAGACTGCGAGTGGGAGAACCTTCTCCTTTCCTTCAGCAGTCAGAGTCGACTGTTTTTGGTGCGAGAAACTTTAGTGAGTTGGGACGCCCGTTCACGCTTCCACACTGCAGCCGGATTCGGTGGCAGCTATGTCATCTTTCCTTGTTGACCACAGACTAGTTATCTGACTTCGCAAGTTCGGGTTGATATCTAGTCGTTTGAGACTAGTACTACCGTTTAACAGACTCCGATGGTGAGCTGTTAGTCAGTGCTGCATTAGTCCAGTCATCTGTTTAGTTGGATGGAGTTGACCATATTTGCGGATGGAACATTTGGATGGTGATAGGGGCATGGAGTGTGAGTCTCCATCTCTCACAGAAGAGCACTTTAAGACCATGAAAAGTCTTAAGCTCTTAATAATATTGTTCCATCTGAATAAGTTTGCGTTTAGATGAGCAGGCCAGGGATGAAAATATGTCCCTACCTGCATCATTTAATATATGCTCGGAAATAATGGAATGTACTATTTCATTGAAAAGAGCAAATCTGGGTGCAATGTCCTAAGCAGATCACCTTACCAGAGCTATGGCACAACGTGTCAATGGAAAGAAATAGGACATGGTTCCTTGCTAAGAGTTCTTTCCAGGGCAGTCATGCATGTATGCCATATACAACTCTGCATGGACAGTGAATTTGGAGTTGGTAAGACGTGATACTGCTCTTGCATCGTCATCACTTTTTGATGATAAGGTGAAAAGCTCTCTTTGAGTCGCTCCAGTGACCGGAAATATACTATTTGACGACAAGCTTGCATTGTTATATGTGTAGGCTACAAGAAGCTTCAGTGCTCTGCTATTGAAGTTGCTGTCTCATCGACACCCTTCAGCACACCGGGGTAAGTGAGGCCGTTCTGCTTCTAAGTGAGAAGAATCATGAGAATGTCTCGCAAGGGTACAATAACCCGCTTATATTTACTCTGGAAGTCGTCATTATACTGTCTTGGGAAAGGGGTATAGGTCTGATCATGCTATGGATCAGACACCCCTAGGCCGACGATTAACAGAGGGTTATCATCTTCACAAGAAGCTCCTTTCAAATAGAGTCGCTTCTAGTGGAGGTAAAGGCTCTGTTATTAAAGGGAACAATTGAGGTCGACAAGATGAGATTCTCGGGGAGGACGTAGTTTCTCCTCCCGTAAGCATCGTAAGTCATACAGGTGATGTTTTGGCATCAAGCCATTATGGAGGGCATAGTAGCCTTCTGTACAGTTACAGTGGTCTCTTCGGTTAGGCTCTGTTCGCTGTCTTTTGGGATTACAACCAAAAAAATACTGTGCTTTTTGGTTTGTTTTTCCTCGGTGTCATAGACTTGAGTCTTATTGTTACACCATAGTAGCCTAGCTAAAATCGTGAGTGACATTATGCGGTGGCATAACTGAATTTATTATCTCTTGGGACAGCGGTCTCTGGGAATTCAGGGCTGTTTATATAGCGGCTCTTCATTCCCTACCTTGTGCGACGATAACTGTAAGTCTCCATTAAATGATCCTTCAGGGTCGCAACTTACACCGATATATCTGTCTTCACGTAGATGAAGACTTATTAGCTATTGCTAGTGTTGTAAGTCTCCCTAGTGAACTTCTGGGGCCTCAGTTATCAGCTTTTAATGGTCTTCACGTACAGGAAGACCTTTAGCTGCTTCATCTAGGCTGAGTTTGTTGTCCTATCGGACATGATATTTGTTAGAGGAGGTTATTCTCTTCAAACCGGTATGATTTGGTGTGTGTTATTATGCAAATACGGTGTTTTTGTTCATCACGTCCTTCTCCGCCCTCAGTAGCATTATGGAGTCAGTCAGACGTGAGGGAGGCTTGCGGTTCCTATACTATTTGATGACTAACACAAGAACGATTCAAGTAATGTGGGTGAGGGGGGTTCGATATGAATTTGAATCTGCCCATCTGTTAAGAGTCGATTACCAGGCAAGACGTAGTTTTCTTCCTCATATGCATTTAAGTATATACATGTATTTCATGACTTCTCAATTGGCAGCTGGGACATGTTATATGGCGACCTCATGGGCACATCCACTTTTTAGTTGGTTGGTTTCCTGTGGTTATTCGTCAGAATGTCATATACGAGCATATGATTCATCAATAAATTGTTATCCTTTGGGTACCTGTAAGGCTGTCTAGTCAGTTAACTGATAATCAGATGATTACATGCGGGATTCAGTGCTCATGCGCATAATAAATGAATTATTAGGCAGACGCATTATTGTATGTTGTGGACCTTAGAAACAATGAATTATATCCGGCGGTCCGTGACGAGTCTGTTAATCATAGCTCGATCCATTTCTAAATCCAGATTTCTATTATTTTGTTACCCAGTCGAATACAACTTGTCTTTACACTCTCGTATATTCACACGTTTCTGGGAGCATAGATATCGGATAGAACGCGTCTAGGAGTGTTATTTATGGGAATTTATTGTACACCTGAATGGGGTCGTCTGTGTGTTACCTCGGAAGTGTGTTTACTCTCCAGAGATCGTCCATTGTGATTCTATTGGACATGTGTAAGTTATATATTATATCACCGGTTTTCGACCTATCTACGTATGCCAACTCCAGTTTATGTTACAAGCGGCTTTGAAGCAGGCGATATTAATTACTGGGCTTGCCGCGATAGCTTTAGCTTCTGAAGTGGCGTTAAGCACCTATTTATTAATAATATTTAATACCTGGATGCCTGTTCATCGAATATATATTGTTATTTGGTACCGCTTTCACTGATTCCAGAGTGCCCCACCCCCCTCCCCCACCCCCCTGAAGAAGATTCCTTCAAAAAGTGTGGGTGGGGGGAGGGGGGATTTTTTTTTACCACTCCTTTGTATTGATTAGTGTGTAATTATGAGTGAAGCTGTTTTGTTTGTAGATTATATCCTGGATACAGCTTGTGTATTATTGTATATGGCATATGGGGGGGGGGGGGGGGGGGGGCTTAGTCCAGACTAGCCTTAAAAATTGGGAACTTGTTACATCCACCTAGCATAGTCTTCATGCTAAGAATACTGAATTACTTGAATTTGGCTCCTTATTTATGATATGTCTTCTCTATTACTGTATGGAGAGACATACATGTAATTCCTTTTAAATTTTATTTCCTTTCACCTTGGTTTACAGGCTTGGAACTATTTTGGTCTACTAATTCTGAAGTCCTAGGAGCTCCGCCTTTTTACGATTCAGTTAGTCTGGGCCATTGTTTTTTTGTATAAAAATATGATAAATTTAAAGTAATTTGTATATTTTTTATACTGACCAATGGCCCAGATGGGTATAGCCCTCCCATGAGTGGTCACTCATACCTCCCTGCTGCGTTCTTATGTACCACACTTGTCCACAAAGAATGATGTTGGGGCCAATTCCAGTCACTTCCTGACGGCTACGCATGCGCAAAGAGTAGAAGTATGGAGGGCCAGATAGGACTTTTTAATGTCGGTTGTGCAAGCAAATTTTGGGGATTGGAGGGGTTCAAGATTTGTGTTTGGCCCTTGATAACTTTGAGTTAGCACCAGCTAAGTATAAAAAATATACAAATTACTTTAAATTTATCATTTATTCGCAAATATTTTTTCTATTTGCATTGTGCAAAAGTTTAACTGTTTCTGCAAACTTACATATATTGTTGAATGGATTTAGCCGATTGATGTCGGATGGGTTAAATCACTTGTCAGGTAATATATTCCTTGCTGTCTGACATGCAGTCAATGCCATGCCCTCATTAACCCTTAAAGGCCTAATCTTGACTTTGATATTTTTTTCTGCAACAAAACAAATGCTCCAACTTGTAGGAGTCTTTGGGTAGAGTTGCAAGGTACATTCAAATTCCTTGGCAGTTGTTACTGGGCAAGAGGGGGCGCGGTGGCGTCGCGGTAACCGGTTCTCGTCAGATCACCGAAGTTAAGCAACGTCGAGCGCGGTTAGTAGTTGGATGGGTGACCATTTCAGCGACTGATTCGTGCTCCCGCGTTGTGTCCTTGGGCAAGGCGCTTAACCCCGATTGCCTACATGGGGGGGCACGATGACGCTGTGTACTAAGGCGTACTGCACGTCTATGGTGCGCATGTCTTCAACCAATCTAACCCTGCCTGTGCCGCGGTGCAGAGTTCAGAGTTACGATGTTGGAGAGCCGACAGCTGCTCGTCGTTGCTCGGTGGTTCTCTCCGGGTACTCCGGCTTCCTCCACCCGTAAAACTGTCACCGACATGCTATGACCCTGGCTGTTAATGTGTCGTTAAACCCTAATAAAAAAAAAAAAAAAAAAAAAAAAAAAACTGGGCAAGAAATTTACAAATTGAGTAGTTGAAGCAAAGTAAAATATTTTTTTAAAATTTCACCAAAACCAAATCATTTGACCCCTGATTGGAACAAGCTCATGAACATGATAAGGTTTTGTTGAAATTTGGGACAAATTTGAAAAAAATATTTAAATAACAAATGTTGGGACCGGTTGGGCAAAGGGTAATTTCTATCACCATTATAAACTCTTTAATTCACCTGGCCATCTGGGACCAATACTATAAAACTTTTACAATTGTATTTACTAGTTATGACTTTAAATGGGTTAAAATGAACCATTAGCATGTTTCAAAGATCTGGCAATTTGCCAGATGGCAATTTGCCATATCTTTTAAAATGCTAATGATTCATTTAGTCAGTTACATTAATGGGTAGAACATACAGTTCTAGAAAATACTATTGAAAAAGTTTTATAGTATTGGCTGCTGATAAAAAAAAAAGATATAATGAACAAAAAAACATTTTTTTAGACAAGTTGTGTCAAATATTGTGCAATGAACTGCATTGAATGTACATCAAATGCCTCAATAAAACTATAGATTTTAGCTCTTCACCAAGCAAATTGTCAGACCCAACAGCAGAAATATAGTGGAGCCCACATAAATATATTTTTCAGTTGAATAACTCTGTTAATTGTTTATTATAGACAAATACCAATCTATTTACCATACCTTACACACATTGTGACATGTTTGTTTTAAGCTTATTTGTTTTTGCCCGCGTGGGGGCACGATGACGCCGTGTACTAAGGCGTACTGCACGTCGATGGTGCGCATGTCTTCAACCAATCTAACCCTGCCTGTGCTGCTGTGCGGAGTTATGATGTTGGGGAGCTGGCAGCTGCTCGTCGTTGCTCGGTGGTTCTCTCCGGGTACTCCGGCTTCCTCCACCCGTAAAACTGTCGCGGTCATGGTTAGCCATTGTGCATAAATATGTGACCTTAAACACCAATAAATAAATAAATAAATAAATAAATAAGCTTATTTGTTTTACAAGGATTGATGAGCAAGTTATGCAATTTATATTAACACCTCTCCTCGGCCCAGTGGCGCGGGTGTGTGGGATGACTTTCGTGGCCTCTCTCTTCTCGAATACTATGGAGGGATTTTTAGCCTGCACAGAAGACAGCCATTTTATGTCTCCACCTGATAGGACAGTATGCTATGAAAGCATCAACCCCACAATTGATGCTAATCAAGAGTGTTCAGACACATCAAGAACTTTCCCCGATCGAGGTTCGATCCCTGGACCTCTGGCATGAGAGACCAGTGCACTTATCCAGCCAGCCACCATGCCCAGTTATCTGTTTATTAAATACTGGTACAAGAGTAAGCGTGTGTTGATTGAATAACACATGTTGTGATCTATCAAAAAAAACACTCTTTAAATCCACTACAATCGCTAAGTTTGACGGCCTGTTAGGCCACAGTACATTCCAACATTCAATTAATCTATTATATCTTGTTTGACAGAGTTCTGTCAGATTATTTTATACAATAAATGCTGAGTATATCACTAGAATGCCTAAAATGATTAAATTCCTTTTAATTGAATATTTTCCTTTTACAAAGTGGCTATTCACTTAACAGTCTTCCATTGTACAATAGCGTATCAGCCTTTTCTCAAAAAAATTAAAGAAACCCAGATGTAAATTATTTAACTCATTAAGTGCTAGAAACCACTATCAGGGCTTTCAAAGAAATGAGGGTACCAGGTCAAAATCCAACATTTTTCTCGCATGTGTTTCAAATTTAGTCAAATGCAAATAATATTTTATGTAAAATTGTTTTATTATGAATTAATGGAGAGTGCCCAGAGGTATTCTCCAATAATTTAAATAAAACAAATTTTGAATAACAAATTCAGACCACCACTTGCTTTCCACCAGTTAATAATGGATTATCAGTTTAAGTACTAATATTTTATATTGATATATTGATGTTTGGTGAAATATTAACTCGTCCCCATGGCATTCTCCTTTTTCTAACAGAATGTCAGTATATGTTGTGTTATTAATTATACCATCTAGAAACTTCAGTAGTGCTATTTGAATGGAATAGCATACAAGATGTGAAATAGCCTGTTGTTTCTCTAACCTTGTGTGTTGTAAGCTAGCATAATATCGCACCAGTTTTTATTTCCACATCTGTTAAACAAGAGTCGTTTTAGATAGGTTTCAGGTGAAGGAAAACCTTAGTGATAATAAACAAAATAAAATAAGCAAAATAAACTTGAAATTGTGAGAATTGATGTAAAAAAATTAAAGTTGTTTACCATTTTAAAATGAAAACAGTTTAATATATATCTCTTTTATATTTACTAAATTTATTTGACCTCTCATTGCCTTTTGTGCAGATTGCATATACTTTTTATGTTCTTAAATAAATTTAAATTGATTGTAGGATTTAGTAGATTTTTTCTGTGTTTCTAGTCAAATAGGACCCATCCACTAATGCCAGGGGTGTAAGTCATCTAAAGAGAGCAGCATAGGTATAAACAGTTGGCTAAACTTCACTTGATACTGAGTTGGGGGCTCAAAGCAACACCGTCTCCTCCAACACTTCCTAAATCTGTATCAACTCATTTAAGATTTCAGTAGATGAAACTTGAAAATCTCTGAGAGAATACAGTTCACATAAGTATGTTTTGTTCAGAAGAGTCCCGAATTTCACCATTACCTGATGAATAAAACTCTTTAATTTTGCTACAAACATAAACCTGACTGCGACAAATGGAATTTAGATGAGCGTTGTTCTAAATTTGGATAACTCTCTGTCTCAAGTAACAGAATCATTCAAATTTAAGACAACTGTAATCTGAATTCTGTTATAATCCAAACAGTGTTTGTGTCTGGTAAGTTGAGAGATTTCATTCACCAGGTTGGTGGCAGATATCCATTTTGAACAAATGTTGTTTTGCATTAAACCTATAGGTTATAGGGTTCCTGTGGGGCCTTGGATTCAAGGAATGGTCTTACATTTGACTATGGGGCATTTAAGTATTTGAAATCCTGGAAAATGGGCCAGAAGCCCTTGAAAAGCCTTGAATTTCACAAAACAAAATCGCTTACAAAGCAATCACTCATAACTAGATACTTTTATATGCCATAGTTTGTGAAGGTATAATCCTAACTAGGACCCTCTGGTTCTAATCCCTCTCCTCTTACATTCCTTAAAGGGAAGTGAGAGGAGTGGGTAACAACCATAGGGGACTAGTTAAGGTGGGGCCTTGAAAATCCTTGAAGTGGGTTATTGTAGGGCTTTGAAAACTGCTGAAAATTCTCAAGAAACACCCTTGAATAGCTTGAATTTATCTGTACTTTACCTGCAGTAACCCTGGTTTGGAAACAGCAATTTATAGTAACATTTTGAAGTGTTGAAGTCAATTTGTAGCCATCCAATTCACCTTTGTCCAATGGGATTTCTGTTTTTTTTCCAAACTGTGTTCATCGTGTAGGCTTAGGCTGAGCTCATCAAAATTTAATTTCTAGTATCGGCAGACCAATGCAGGATGGTTTATTTAGTTTCTTTGGAATGGAAAGTTTGTACTTAATCCTCTTCTGCATACTGAAAAATACATAAATTCCAAGCCCATAATGCAGCTAGGAATTTAACCATTTAAGTCGTTTTGAGAGAGCTCAGTAATCTCTATTGGTTAAATAAAAGCTGTGATGTTGCATTTTAAAATCATGGTCCATAGTTTGAGGAAATAAATGGGTGTGTTTTTGTGTATTTTTGTAAAAATGGGGGTAAATCTTTAATAACATCTGAGCATGTTTGGAACTAGCTATCACTAACACAACACATCGACAATCAAATCTTTATGTTCCATGTAAGAACACATTCTTCTGGCTTGGTGGCTCCGTGATTAAAGAATTGAACTTCAAACCAAAAGATTTTGATGTCCGATCTTGTCCAGTGGTTACTGCATTGTGTCCTTGGGCAAGATACTTTACTCTCTGTACCCTGATGTCAGAATGGCATAGTTTTCAGCAGCAAATATTTCCCATAATTTTGTTTTATATTTAACCAAATATATCTTGTTTGACAGAGCTCTGTGAGAAAAAGAATGATTGGAGGAAAGTTTGTTGCACTACCAGTGTTAGGGGTTAATTCTAACTGCTTGTGTTGAGTTAGTCTTTAGTCTTGTGTGAAGACTGACAATTGCAACTGCTGCATGGTGGTTCTCTCCAAGTATTCCGGCTTCCTCCACCTGTAAAACTGTGTTGACTTGATGTGACCTTGACTGTTGAATGTGTTGTTACTCCCCTATAAAACAAAACAAACAAACTTCTGGCTCAAAAACTTGATAACTTCAGTCCTGGTAATTCATCCTTGTTTCCTCGGCAAACAAAATTGCTGTGGAAAATTTGTACTTCTGTGGCAATTGCTTTGAAGCCCATTCTATTGTGTAAAAATCATCGGGGCAGGGCATAGTGTCAGTTGCCATGTATATGTAGTATGCAGTGAAGTGAAAACTTTCAAGTAACATTAATATGTGAAAGTAGTTCGATATACTTGTGTATATAATCAATGTGCAGAATCTTTCATTCAATTAGATCATGCCAATATCATGAACCATGTGATTGGCGAGAAAAAATCTTGGAAGTAAGCAGGTGGCTTGCTCAATATGTATAGTATGAGTGAAAGATGCAGCATAATCACAAACTAAGTATCTCACTGCTTCTATGTTGATAACACCAGAATCTGAGATCAGTTTCTGGAAAGCCCTGTAAGAGCTTTCCAGAAACTGATATCAGATTCTGGTGTTATTCACATAGAAAAAGCAGAACATATAGTTTCTAGTAGTTATACTGCAACTTATACTGTAAATTGTAAGATTAGCAATACAGCATATAGTGCAACCCACATGTTTGATTCCTTGTGTAACCTGGAAGTTGTGCAATTTCTCCAACCACAAGGCTCTCTGAAGAAGCCATCCTCGGCAGTATTTTTGCTGTGGATATTTTTCGTTTCCTCGACATTTTTCTCGGCACTGCTGATTGCTGAGGGTGAATTACCAGGGCTGTAACTTATATTCAAATATTTGCAATTCACAATTTACAAGTTGAGCAGTTGAAAGAAATATATATTTTTATACTATAAACCAATGGCCCAGACTAGCTGGTGCGAACTCATAGTTATCAAGAGCCAAACACAAATTTTGAACCACCCCCCCCCCCCTCCCCAATCCCCAAAATTTGCTTGCATAACCGAAAATTAAAGTTCTATCTGGTCCTCCATACTTTTACTCTCCGCGCTTGCACAGCCGTCAAAAGGTGACCGCAATTGGTGCAAACATCATTCTTTGTTTGGCCCTAAAGTTGGCAACTATGAACTGACATCTGTGCATTAAAATCTCTTTTTTTGAGGATGCCAGACAAATCAATGCAAGAATTGGTGGATCCAAGGCTTTTCATTGGATGATCCAAGTGTTCACACAGTGGTTTTAGACATTCAGGACTGTAACTTTGTAATAATTATAAAATTATTTCATGTTTCACAATTTCGGCATATACGCCTGACGTCATCATTTTTGATGGGGGTGCGGTAGCTCAATGGTAGACTGTTGGACTTCTAGACTAGAGGTCCCGAGTTCAATCCCCGTCTGAGATGACCCAAGTTGTGTCTTTGGGCAAGGCATATCCCGGTTGCCTGCGTGGGAGCACGATGACGCTGTGTGCTAAGGCTTACTGCACGTCGATCTGACAGTTGCTCGTTGATGCTCGGTGGTTCTCCGGCTTCCTCCACCTGTAAAACTGCCAAGGTCACGATTAGCCATCGTGCATAAGTATGTGACCTTAAACACCAATAAATAAATAAATAAATAAATAATCATTTTTGATGATGATTATTCCACTGTTTGTTAAGTATTCCTTCCCTATCCTTCCATGAACCCTTCCTGTTAAACTCTTAAGCTTTTTGGCTATTTTTTTTTAAATTTTTTTATTAAATTTCTTGGGAGTTTAACATGTATTACAGATTATTTATTCGTTTTTCCCATGGTTACGTCCTCACCCTTGGGGTGTTAGGTCGTTTAGTCTTGCATCTTCTATCCGATTATCGTTTTTTCTTGGTATGAAGATCTTGCTTCGCATCTGGTAGAATTTAAATTGGTTTCTGACTTTGGGCCGTTTTGTGTGCCTGATGTCTTGTTTCTGGTTTTTTTCTTGACGTTTTCATTGAGAACGTCCTCATATATAGGTAGTATTTTATATTCTATTACTGTAGAATTATTGTAAGATTCAATTATTATTATTCCGGTTGTGTAGCTAAAAAAAATTGGATTTTGTCCACACTTAGGCTCTATCGGGATGCCCTTGGGCTCGTAGGTTCCCTTTGGGAACTTAGGCTTTTCTTCCAAAAACATTTTTGGGGGAAAATTAATTTTGATTTCTATTATTCATGTATCTATACATATATATGAGTTGTAGTATTGCTATCGTCTTTAGTCGATGCACTCCTGTGGATTTTTGTCCTACTTGTGTGCAGTGGGACTACAATGTTGGAGACTGGTGTCGCAGTAAGTTGTTGGTGGTGAGGTTCCTATGTGGAGGCCTCTTCCAGGATATAATATTTTTGAGTTTCTTATTTCAGAAGAACATGAACATGGTGATGATACTGTGACATCCATCCAAGTGTGTTACCGTAGTCATTCTTGGTTGAGCTAAAGAGGAAATAGAGCTAGCTGCAGGGTGCTCATATATATGCAAGGGATCCTTGCAAGCAGCTAGCTCAACTGGTGAAGCGGTTACTCCATCCGGGGAGCTGTATACACCGGGTAAGTCCGTTGCAGTCGAGGGACATGTTTAGATGTGGGTAGAGCGAGCACCTTAAAATAAAGGCTCACCCAGCGACGATGGAAATAGGGAGGAATACGGAGGAAGTCGGCAAGTTTCTTTTAGGGAGGCTTGGCGAGGTCTAATAAGACTGCAAGTGGAAGAGGCCCCCTCTGTAACCCAACAACATTTGGGGCCTAATGTTGTTTTGAAAAACTTGCACGAGTCAGAGCATACGTCCACCCGTTGCTCAGGATGCTCTGTCTCATCTGCAACCGGGGTCGGCTTCAGTCACGATTTCCTCTACTACGTTACACAAGCCGGAACCAAGTTTTCTTTTTGGGAGGCTCGGCGAGGTCTGATGTGACCTCGAGTGGGAGAGGTCCCTCTCTAACCCAACAACATTTGGGGCCAGATGTTGTTTTGAGAAACTTGTACGCATGGAACATACGTCCAACCACCGCTCAGGACGCTCCGTCAAGTCTGCAGCCGTGGTCGGCTTCAGTCACGGCTTTCTCCGCTATATTATTAAAGCACACACGACCGCAGTCTACTACTCGACTTAGATATCCCAGCCACTTGCGCGAAGACAGAGCCATTCTTTGCCCATGAAGTTGGACCATTCAGTAGCTAGCACTCCGAGGCATTGATCAATGGTTCATTTAGAGAAGATATACCTCCGGATTTTCGTCCCAGGAGCAGCAAGCGGCGCACAAGACAGAAGACCGCTACTTCGCAAGCTTCGATAACGGACTGGCTGTCACAGATCGCGCAGCAAATCGCAGCATCCCAGCATATGCAAGTGCAATTTTCCACAGACTTCAGAGGTTAGCTGTTGGACGGAGCTGGGTCGGTCCAGTCATCTACAGATGCAGACTCCAGGGACCAGACGTCATAGCTGATTCAGTTGGATGGTGAAAGGGACTAGGAAGAGGATTACCCTTCCCTTTTGGAACAGTTTATGAAGTTATGGACTTCATTCATCAGTAATGTCTTGAATCTGTTCAAACCGATCAGCATGCTGCGACTACTATAGAGGATTAGCTTCCCGACTTCATATAGCCACAGTAGTCCGAAGACCGAGCATTCTTCACCTGTGAAGTCTGACCATCCAGTAGCTAGCGATCCAAGGCGTCGATCACAGGACGTTTGGAAAAGACATGAGCAGGCCGGGAATGAAGATCTATCCCTACCTACATCATTTGATATATACTCGGAAGTACTTCCTCTAGATATTCATACCAAGGGCAGCGGCAAAGAACAGAAGACCTTTGCTCCTCAAGCACAGGGACATTCGGCAAAGATATGAGATTGCCGGGGATCAAGAAATGTCCCTACCTGCATCATTATATTTATGCTCCGAAGTGCTTCCTCCGGATATTCGTCCCAGGGGCAGCAGCGAAGATACAGAAGACCGCTTCTCCTCAAGCCTTGGTAACGCTGTCGATGATCGCGCAGCTAATCGCTGCATCCCAGCAAGTGCAAGAGCAACCTCCCGCGGACTCCAGAGGTGAGCTCAGGACAGTGTTGGGTCGGTCTAGTCATCTGTACATGCAGACTCAAGGAACCAGATGTCACAGCTGATTCAGTCGAATGATGAAAGGGACGACGAACAGAATTACCCTTCCCTTTCGGAACAGCATTGGGTAGCGATGGACTGCATTACTATCCTGCACCTGTTACACTTGATCAGCATGCTGCATCTATTAGAGAGAAACCGCAGTCGTCTCTAGAAGCAGACTAGGTGCGGAGGAAAGAGGACGTTCTTACCGTTCCGACACTGCCTGGACAGGTGTTGCAGGCCTTCGGCCGCATTGACGACGCCATATTCTACCTCTCTTATGCTAGGAGGAAGGCGGTTTCTTATCGACGTCTTCAATAAATATACCGTTCCTTGGACAACATTCATTTATAACGGTTGGAGAAGATTACAGAGAGCTCATCTACTTTTAAATGAGCAGGCCGGGGATGAAAAAATGTTCCTGTCTCCATCATTTAATATACACTTTGAATTGATGGAATGTGTTATCTCATCAAATAAGCGAATTTGGACGTTGTGTCCTGCACAGGTCACCTTACCAGAGCTATGACGCAACGTTTCAATGGGAAGGAATATGAGGACGTTGTTCCTCGCTAAGAGTTCTTTCCAGGGCAGTCATGTATGTATGCCATGTTCAACTCCGCACTGACATTGGAAAATTTGGAGTTAGTAAGACCTGATACTGCTCATCACTTTTAGATGACAAAGTGAAAAGCTCTCTCTGAGTCGCTCCGGTCACCGGGAATACACTATTTGACAACAAGCTTGCGCGGCTATATAATCAGGAAACAAGAAGGCTTCTAGAGCACTGCTATTGAAGTAGGTGTCTCATCAACACACTTCAGCAGACTGGGGTAAGCGAGGTTGTTCCGCTTCTAAGAAAGCATCAAGAAAATGTCTCGCGAGGGAGATAACCCTCTTCTATTTATCCCAGAGGTCGTCATTATAGCGATTCGGAAAAGGGGCATATGTCTGATCAAGGCTATGGATCAGACCCCCTCCCCCCCCCAAGGCCGCCGATTAACGGAAGGTATCCATGAGAGACTGGAAGTTAATCACGAAAGTTCTTGTCAAAGAGAGTCTCTACAAGTAAAGGTAAAACTCTCTTATTGGAGGGAACAATTGAGATCGACGAGACGAGCTGCTTCGGGGGAACATAGTTTCTCCTTCCATGAGCTTCGTAAGTCGTACAGGTGATAGATATGACCTCTATTGTTTATCAGTGGATGGAAGCTTATCAACTTCATAAGAACTGGACGTTAAAAACGGAAGTTCCTTCAAAGAGAATTGCTCCTAATGGAGGTTAAGGCTCTCTTATTAAGGGAACAATTGAGGTCTTCGAGAATAGATTTTAGTAAATCCACTTGGTGGTAGGTTATCAGCCTCACAATGAAGTGGATAATATTGCGGAAGATCAGTGGATGAGAATAGTCTTTGCAGGCCGACAGCTATCAGCTCGAGCAAGCTCCACTTACAAGAAATACCTGTGGGACAAACTTCCAAGAAAGGCTTTCCTTCTGGAGGTCCAAGTTCCTATTGAAGAAAACATTAGATGTTGTCGAAATTATTCTCCAGTTTTTTATAATCATCTGTTTCTCATCCTGTATCAGGAAGGAGAGTGCATAGATAGGCTGAGATATTCCTTTGCAGCAAGGCAATTTATGTCATTGTGAATGCCATGGTAGCCTTATGTACGGTTACAGCGGTCTTATGGGAATTATAGCAGTTAGGAAAATGGCTTGTCATTCCCGTATTGCGTGACGATAAATAAGTCACTAATTACACCAAGATATCAATCATCATGGAGAAGAAACCACCTAGCTACGTTAGTTAGGCTCTGACCGCAGTCTTTTGGAAATAAAGCATAAAAGAAGTACTCTGATTTTTGGTTTGTTTTTTTCTCAGGTGTCATAGATGTCTTATTGTTTACACCTCTGCAGTCTAACTAGAATTATGAGTGAGATTTTTTCAGTATTATGCAGTGACATAACGGAATTAAAAATCTCTTGAGACTGTGGTGTATAATATTGGGAATTTAGGGCTGTTTATTTAACGGTTTTTCATTCCCTACCTTGTGCGATGATAGTTGTAAGTCTCCAGTCAGTGAGCCCTCAGGGTCACCGCTTACACCAATATATCTGTCTTATCAGCTTGATTGTCTTCACGTATAGGAAGACCTTTAGCTGCTTAGCTAGGCTGAGTTTGTTGTCCTATAGGACATAATACCGTTTGTTAGAGGAGGTTATTCTCTTCCAACCGGTATGGTTTGGTGTGAGTTATTATGAAAATTTGGTGTATTTGTTATGACTAACACAAGAGCGATTCAAGTAATTCCGGTGAGGAGGGTTCAATATGAAATTTCTATCGAATCCCCCCCCCCCCCCCTCTCTCCTCCCCACCACCAATATGTTAAGAGGCGATTACAGGACAGGACGTAGTTTCCTTCCTGTAAGCCTTGTATACATTTAAGTATTTACATGCCTTTCATGGCTTATCGATTGGCAGCTGGGTCGTGTTTTATGTCGACCTCATGGGCACATCTACCTTTAAGTCGATTTGTTTCCTGTGGTTGTTCGTTATAAGTCATATTCGAGCATATGATTCATTATCAATAAATTGCTAGCCTTTGTGTACCTGTTTGTCTGACAAGTCAGTTAACTGGTATTCTGATTATTACATGCGAGATTCAAGGATCGCGTACATAATACATGTTTATTAGGCGGACGCATTATTTATGTTACGGACCTCAGAAAAAATAATGTATTTTGGAGTGGTCTGACGAGTCTGTTAATCATAGCTCTATCCATTTCTAAATCCAGGTTATATAGTTTCAGTACACATTTTACATGGAAATCAAATGGAGATTTCTATGTATTCCAATACATGTATATTCGTACGTCTGGGAGTATTATTATTGGAATTGTACACCTGAATGGGGTTGCCTGTGGGTTGCCTTGGAAGCGTGTTTACTCTCCAGAGACCATTCATTGATATTCTTTTGAACAAGTGTATTTTGTATATATTTATCACCGGTTTTTGACCTATCTATGTATGCCAACTCTGGTATTCGTTAAGAAGCATGCAATTAATTACCGGGATTGCCGCTATAGCCTCAGCTTCTGAAGTGGTGCAAAGCACCTATTTTTAGCTCACCTGACTGAAAGTCAGGGTGAGCTTTTCTTATCACTCTTCGTCCATCGTCCATCGTCCGTCGTCCTGCGAGAAGGTGGTGTTTGAGCCTCTTTCTCCTAAACCACTGGCCACATTTTAATTAAATTTCATGTAAATAGTGGTTATATAGGGGCATTTTGATTTTTATCAAAATTAGGTTTCGGTTCATATTGAGTGGAGGTGTGGGGAAAAAATGGCTAAATTTTTTGAAAATCTTCTAATGAACCACCAGTAGCTGAGACTTGATATGTGGTATACAGAGTCCTTTTGAGGTTTAGAATCAAGTTTGTTCAAGAGAAGTTTGTCGGGCATTATTTGCCTTCGTTATGGGAGGGGCAAAAATTTTGGCCATGCCTAAAATTTCTATTTTCAGAACCGTGAGGTCGATTTGAACCAAATTTGATATGAGATGATAATGGGTCATAAGTAGTTGATTGATGCAAAAAAAGATTTTTCTCCTTGCTCCGTGGGAACCTCGGGAGCTAAAAATAGGAAAAACCTTAAAACTGCCATATCTCCAAAACTACACTGCACAGAGAATTCTTATTTTGTATAAAGCTTACTTTTATCCAGTAGAATAGAATGGTTAAAAAAAATCCCTATCGGTTTGATCACAAGGTACTTTTTCAGGACTTTGAAAAAGTGCTGAGTCAGCACTTTTTAACACTGTAGGCATTGAGAAAAGATTAAAAAATCTTCTCCAGATCTGGCAGGCAGAATCTTTTGATATTTGGTATGCAACATTGTAGGGTGGATCTGGTTCAAGTTTGTTCAAATCGGCCCCCTGGGTTCATATTTGGGCTCAGTATAGGAGCCCGATTTCGAACTTAGTGCATTTCAGGCAAATGTCTTAAAAAATCTTCTCCAGATCCAGCAGGCAGAATCTTCTGATATTTGGTATGCAACATTGTGGGGTGGATCTGATTTGAGTTTGTTCAAATCGGCTCCCTAGATTCATATTTGGGCTCACTACAGAAGTTTGAATTCGAACTTAGTGCATTTCAGGTAAATTTCTTAAAAAATCTTCTTCTCCAGATCCGATCGAATATGCCATCCTTATTTATGGGGCTTAGTTCGAACTAGCCTAAAAATTGGGGAACTTGTTACACCCAATTAGCATAGTCATTCATGCTAATAATAAGGAATTACTGGAATTTAACTCCTTATTTATGATATGTCTTCTCTATTATTGTATAGAGAGACATACATGTAATTCCTTTTAAATTTAATTTTCCTTTCACCTTGGATTGCAAGCTTGGGAACAATGTTGGTCTGCCAATTCTGAAGTCCTTGGCCCTCTGCCTTTTTACGATTCAGCTAGTCTGGGTCTTTGGTTTATAGTATAAAAATTTGAAAAGTTTAAAGTAATTTGTGTATTTTTTATACTTAACCAATGGCCCAGATGGGGATGGCCCTCCCATGAGTGGGCACTCATACCTGGCTGCTGAGTTGTTATGTGGTAAGATCATCTACAAAGAATGATGTTGGCCCCAGTTTTGGTCACTTACTGATGGCTGTGCATGCGCGGAGGGTAAAGGTATGGAGGACCAGATAGGAATTTTAATTTTCGATTTTGCAAGCAAATTTTGGGGATTGGGGGTGCAAAATTTGTGTTTACTCTTAATAACAGTTAGTTTGCACCAGCTAGTCTGGGCCATTGGTAAGTATAAAAAATATACAAATTACTTTAAATTTTTCATTTTTTTTTTTATCTCTTGGGACTGTGGTCTCTTTGGGAATTCAGGGCTGTTTATATAGCGGCTCTTCATTCTCTACCTTGCGCGGCGATAATTGTAAGTCTCCATTAAGTGAGCCTTCAGGGTTGCAAATTACGACGATGTATCTGTCTTCACGTAGATGAAGACTTATAAGCTATGGCTAGCATTGTAAGTCTCCCTAGTGAGCTTCTAGGCCTTGGTTATCAGTATTTAATGGTCCTCACATACAGGAAGACCTTTAGCTGCTTCATCTAGGCTGAATTAGGTATCCTATCAGACATGATACCATTTGTTAGAGGAGGTTATTCTCTTCAAACCGGTATGGTTTGGTGTGAGTTATTATGGTAATACGGTGTATTTGTTCTTCACATCCTTCTCTGCCCTAAGTGGCATTATAGAGTCGGTCAGATGTCAGGGAGCCTTGCGGTTCCTAAACAAGAATGATTCAAGTAATGTGGGTGAGGGGTTCGATATGATTTCACCACCACCCCACCACCAATGTGTTAAGAGTCGATTACCAGGCAAGACGTAGTTTTCTTTCCATAAGCCTTGTTTGTATGCATTTAAGTATGTACATGCATTTCATGACTTCTCGATTGGCGGCTGGGTCATGTTCTATGGCGACCTCATGGGCACATCCACTTTTTTGCTGGTTTGTTTCCTGTGGTTGTTCGTCTATATGTCATATACGAGCATATGATTCATCATCAATAAATTGCTAGCCTTTGGGTACATGTAAGGCTTCGAGTCAGTTAACTGACATTCAGATGATTACATGCAGGATTTCAATGTTCGCGTGCATAATAAGTGTATTATTAGGCGGACACATTATTGTATGTTATGGACCTTAGAAACAATGAATTATTTCGGGGGCGGTCCGTGATGAGTCTGTTAATCATAGCTCGTTCCATTTCCAAATCCAGATTCTATTAATTATGGTACCCAATCGAATATAACTTGTCTGTACATTCTCGTATATTCGCACGTGTCTGGGGGCCTAGATATCGGATAGAACACATCTGGGAGTGTTATTTATTGGAATTTATTGTACACCTGAATGGGGTCACCTGTAGGTTACCTTGGAAATGTGTTTACTCTCCAGAGATCGTCCATTGTGATTCTATTGGACATGTGTATGTTGTATATATTATATCACCGGTTTTTGACCTATCTTTCTACGTATGCCGACTCCAGTATACGTTACAAGCGGGCGATATTAATTACCAGGATCGGCACGATAGCCTAAGCTTCTGAAGTAGCATTAAGTACCTATTTATTATTAATAATTAATATCTGGGTGCCTGTTCGACAAAATATATATTGTTATTTGGTACCGCTTTTACTGATTCTAGAGTGCTCCTCTCTTTATTTTTGAAGAAGATTCCTTCAAAAAGGTGGGGGGGGGGGGGGGATTTTTTAAATCTCCTCCAGATTGATAAGTGTGTAACTATGAGTGAAGCTGTTTTGTCTGTACATTATATCCTGGATACAGCTTGTGTATTATTGTATATGGCGTATGTTGGTGGGGGTGGGGTGGGGTGAGGGTTTAACCTCTCATTCTCAAATACGCCATCCTAATTTTTAGGGCTTAGTTCGGTCTAGCCTTAAAATTGGGAACTCAATACATCCAGTTAGCATAGTCATCATGCTAAGAATACAGAATTACTTGAATTTGTCCCCTTATTTATGATATGTCTTCACTATTACTGTATAGAGAGACATATGTGTAATTCCTTTTAAATTTAATTTCCTTTCACCTTGGATTGCTGGCTTGGTAACTGTGTTGGTCTGCTAATTCTGAAGTCCTAGGCCCTCCGCCTTTTTTACGATTCAACTAGTCTGGGCCATTGGTTTATAGTATAAAAATATGATAAATTTAAAGTAATTTATATATTTTTTATACTTACCAATGGCCCAAACGGGTATGGCCCTCCCATGAGTGGGCACTCATACCTCCCCACTGAGTTATGTAGTACTCTTCTACAAAGAATGATGTTGGTGCCAGTTCTGGTCACTTTCTGACGGCTGCGCATGTGCGGTGAGAAAAAGTATGGAGGATCAGATAGGACTTTTAATTTTCAGTTTTGGAAGCAAATTTGGGGGATTGGGGATTCAAAATTTGCATTTGGCCCTTGATAACTTTGAGTTTGCACCAGCTAGTCTGGGCCGTTGGTAAGTATAAAAAATGTACAAATTATTTTAAATTGATCATTTTTCACAAAATGTGATCCCTCATTGGAATGAGCTTGACAAGGTAGTTCCAATGAGGGGCTTACATGACATGGTCTTGTTGAAATTTTTTGAAAAATTTGAAAGATTGATAATTAAAATAATAAATTTTGATATCCTGTGCGTTGAGTAAAGTGTTAAGGACTTTCACAAAATGTTGTGCATGCATGCATTTCCTATCTATTTGGGTCTTGAAATCTCATAAATTTACGAATCCGAACTCCTAGGAATTAGAGCAGCGCATGTTTAGCATGTTAAACAAGTTCTATTTTAGTTGTATATGGTTAGTAACACCTTGGGTTGGAGTCTTCCAATGTGTGTAGTATAGTTATAAATGATTGGCTAAACTTGAACTCATAATTATGCTGTAATTATAATATAGCCATGGCTTCTTAAAGTGTCCAAAAACCCAATAATAAATAAATTGAATAAATCAGTGGTTAAATTTCTGTGAACAAGACTAAAAACCAAAATTTCGGGTCATAAACTCATAATTGACATTTAAATTTTGTGTGTAGTGTTTATGATATGTGGATGCATGTTATTCTACTGGTCATGGTATATTCAGCTGTTCTGGTGCCAACATCCATTTAAGAGATCCAGATCCTTTGTCCTTGAACGTGTAAATCCCTGGGACATGGAGCAGTGCCTGTTTAGTGTGTTAAAATAGGACCTGTGTCTGCTGTGGAAATTCTCAAACGTGGACAGCATAGGTATAATTGATTGGCTAAATGGCCATAGATGCTGAACGTGACCTTATATACCAATAACTAAATGATCCTGATTGCCAGGCCTGGCATTTTCAGGAGAGCGCTTATTTGCTCGTCTACTGCTCACCTTAAAAAAATTAAGGAGGGCGAAAACTAGTCCTCCTGGCCTTAGAAAATAATGACTACCAGAATAGCCTATTCCGAAAACCCACATCTTTTCAGATCTATGTGCTATGTTACTGGTCTGTGTAAGATGGCGACACTGTCCCTCCCAACCTCCGAGCCTTGCCAAGGCCTGTAGGTGTGGGAGGGACAGTGTAGATATCTCACAGAGACTACCCTTTTAGCCATGCCAAATAAAATGTACAAAGTCCACTAAGCAGAATTCATTAATACTAAAATTTCATTTTGCCACTTTTACCTTTTATAAGCATATGGAGAGCTAGATGGTCCCCTAGGCAATACGAGGGGAGCGATTTTTAGCCCTCCTGCATTTTCAAGAATGGCAGCCTGGATTGGCCGAGAACCAATGGAAGTGGAGCAGTGCTTGTTTACAATTAGTTTGGAGTAAAATAGGACCCAAACTAATACCTGGGGTGAAAATTGTCTAAAGTGAGCAGCATAAGGTATAAATGATTGGCTAAACTTGACGTCATATGTTGTGGTTTTGATATAGCCAAAGATGCAGAAAGTGATCTTAAAAACCATTAAATAAATAAATAAGATACTAGCATCATCTATAGTGGGCAGCATACGTATAAACAATTGGCTCAACTTGACACAATATCTATGTTGCAGTCATGATATAACCAAAGATGCGAAAAGTGACCTTAAAACCATTGAATAACCCTGGTAGATCCAAGCATCTCGAGGTTTTTTTTTAAGCTGTTTTTGATTGAAAGTCGTTTATCTGGCCATATCAGTATTGTTCACAGGGGAACACAAGATTACCAAGTATACCATGGAATATATTTACAGTGATTAATTAGAATCCAGCCAATTTTTAGCACAACTTGACAGTCAAGCTGAGCTATTGCCATCACTTCTCGGTCGTCGGCGTACGTACGTACTTACGTTAGTACATACGTCCACAAGTTTCTTTGGCACACCTCACAGGTCGCATTTATGGTCAGATCGCTTTGAAACTTGGTATGCTTGTTTGGGGTGACCTCTAGATGGGAGCTATCGATTTTCTTCAATTTCCGTCAAAAAATGTTGCCATGCCCAATGTTCTTAGTTTAGTCCTACCTCAATATTTCCCTTTGGCACACCCAACAGGGCACATTTATGATCGGATTGCTTTGAAACCTGGTATACTTGTTTGAGGAGACGTCTAGATGGGAGCTATCGATTTTCTTCAATTTCCGTCAAAAAATGTTAATGCAGCCAACGTTTGTATAACTAAGTTTAGTCAGAAGACCTCAATATTTCCCTTTGGCACACCCTGCAGGGCACATTTATGATCGGGTTGCTTTGAAACCTGGTATGCTTGTTTGGGGAGACCTCTAGATGGGAGCTATCGATTTTCTTCAATTTCCGTCAAAAAATGTTAATACGGCCAACGTTCGTATATCTAAGTTTAGTCAGAAGACCTCAATATTTTCCTTTGGCACATCCTCCAGGACACATTTATGATTGGATTGCTTTGAAAACTTGAATGCTTGTTTGAGGTGACCTCTGGATGGGGGCTATTGATTTTTTTCAATTTCCGTCAAAAAATGTTGCCACGGCCAATGATCTTAGAACTTAGTTTAGACAGACCTCAATATTTCCCTTTGGCACACCCTACAGGGCACATTTATGATCGGATTGCTTTGAAACCTGGTATGCTTGTTTGGGTTAGACCTCTAGATGGAAGCTATCGATTTCTTCAATTTCCGTCAAAAAATGTTGCCACGACCAACGTTCTTAGAACTTAGTTTAGACAGACCTCAATATTTCCCTTTGGCACACCCTGCAGGGCACATTTATGATCGGATTGCTTTGAAACCTAGTATGCTTATTTGGGGAGACCTCTAGATGGGAGCTATCGATTTTCTTCAATTTCTGTCAAAAAATGTTGCTACGGCCAATGGTCGTATAACTAACTTTAGTCAGAAGACCTCAATATCTTCCTTTGGCACACCCTACAGGACACATTTATGATTGGATTGCTTCGAAACCTGGTATGCTTGTTTGAGGTGACCTCTAGATGGGAGCTATTGATTTTCTTCAATTTCCGTCAAAAAATGTTGCTGCGGCCAATGTTCTTATAACTTAGTTTAGTCAGACCTCAATATTTCCCTTCAGCACACTCTACAGGGCACATTTATGATCGGATTGGTTTGAAACCTGGTATGCTTGTTTGGGGAGACCTCTAGCTGGAAGCTATCGATTTTCTTCAATTTCCGTAAAAAGATGTTGCCACGACCAACGTTCTTAGAACTTAGTTTAGTCAGAAGACCTCAATATTTCCCTTTGGCACACCCAAAAGGGCACATTTATGATCGGATTGCTTTGAAACCTGGCATGCCTGTTTAGGGTGACCTCTAGATGGGAGTTATCGATTTTCTCCCATTTCCATCAAAAAATGTTGCCTGGCAGAACTTAGTTTAGTCAGACCTCAATATTTCCCTTTGGCACACCCTACAGGGCACATTTATGATCGGATTGCTTTCAAACCTTGTACACTTGTTCGGGGAGACCTCTAGATGGGAGCTATCGATTTTCTTCAATTTCCGTCAAAAAATGTTGCCGCTGCCAATGTTCTTAGAACTTAGTTTAGTCAGACCTCAATATTTCCCTTTGAAACACCCTACAGGGCACATTTATGATCGGATTGCTTTGAAACCTGGCATGTTTGTTTGGGGTGACCTCTAGATGGGAGCTAATGATTTTCTTCCATTTTCGTCCATCCAAAAATGTTGCCGCTGGCAACGATCTTTAAACTTAGTTTAGACAGGCATCAATATATTCCTTTGGCATGCCTACAGGACACATTTATGATTATTATCAATTTTCTTTGACTTCCATCAAAAAATGTTGCCACTGGCAATGACCTTTGATGAACTTAGTAAAAACTTAGTGCAGTTAAGCATCTATATTTCTCTTTGACACACCTTGCAGGGCACATTTATGATTCGATCGCGTGCAAACTTGGTGTGCTTGTGTGAGGTGACATCTATATGGGAGCTGTCGATTTTCTTCCATTTCTGTCAAAAAATGTGGCCGCTGTCCTTTGAACTTAGTTTAGTTAGACCTCAACATTTCCCTTTAACACACCCTTCAGGGCACATTTATGATCAGATCACTTTGAAACTTGGTAAATGTGTTCGGGGTGACCTCTAGATGTGAGCTATTGCTTTTTTTCATTTCCATAAAAAATTATTGTCGTTATCGCCAGCCTTTGAACTTACTGCATTTGTGCATCAACTTATCCCTTTTACATTCTCTGCAGGATATATTTATGAATTTCCATAAAAAAAAACAAAACAAAAAAAAAAAATTTGCCGCAAGCAATGACCTTCTACTTAGGGCAGTGCATTTGTGCATTAACATCTTCCTTTGGCATGCCTCAGAGGGTACGTTCATTATCAGGTTGTTATGAAACTTTGTATTTTATGCAGGGTGACAAAGATAGGAGCTATTGATTTTCTTTTCATTTCCATCAAAAGCTGTTGCTGTTAGCAACAATCTTTGAATTTATTGCATTTGTGCATCAACATTCTTTGACATGGCCTACAGGCCACATTTATCATAGGATTGTTTTTGAACTTGGTGTGCTTATTAGGCAAGACCTTTAGATAAGAGCTATTGATTAGCATTCATTTCTGTGAAAAAAGTTGCCATTTACAATAACCTCTGAACATACTGCATTTGTGTTTCAACATTCTTCTTTTAGGCAGTCTTAAAGTTTACATTTAAAAATGCATGGATTACTCTGACGTGCACACACAATGCTGTTATGTTGAAATTTCATCAAATAACATTGGTACCAATGATCTTCAATTTTGCCATTTCATTTAAAACTTACCAAGTTCAAGTTTGTCAAGATGAGCTACAGTGTCATTGACACTTTCATTATTGTATGAGGCCCAAATTTAGCTATTGTAATTATAAAACTGTTTGTCGTGTAACACTTTCCCATGGGGACCCTGGGAAATGAAGCAGTGCATGTTTACTGTGGTAAAATAGGACTCGGTTTTCTTTGTAAAGTTGGACCCGGTAACTAATGCCTGGGTTGGAAGTCCTCTAAAAAGGGCAGCATGGGTATAAACGATTGGCTGGACTTTACTTTATATCCATGTTGCGGTCATGCTTAGTCATTGTGCAGAATTATGTTAAAAACACCAACAAATAAATAAATACTGAGAAACACTACACTGATGTAGTACACATGAATGGGGTAATTAGGCCATAAACTTCTTGATCAGCCAAGAGTGCCTTTTTATGTTATTGGTGAATGATCCTGGGATCTCAGATATCCTCCAAAAGAGGGAAGCCCACCATGTTACTTTCCCATTAAAACATATGGCCACTCTGCTGTTGTCCGTCAGTGAAGCAAACAAACCTTCAAATAAGCAACTTGTCATTGAAAGGGTCAACTCCACGCTTGACAGGCACAAATTAATTTGTGCTCAATGTAATGGTCAGTACAGTTTCATGGAATTAAATTGAAAACAAGTTTAGAAGGCTCTACAACAAAAAAACTTGTGACTTGTTAATATTTATTGGGAAGCTCTCTTAACCCTTTACCTAACACGAAAAGCAGACAATACTTCCAAACAAAATTACTGAATTACTAATTTTTAGCTCAACTTTGACGTAAGTCCAATTTGAGCTTATGCCATGGCCAGTCGTCCGTCCGTCTGTCAATAATTCAATACTGCTCGGGCAAGAGGCCGTATTTATGAACCAATCTTTACGAAACTACTTTGGTGCCTTTGTTATGACTGTGGGACGAGAACGAGGTTTTTGGGTCCGATCCGAAATTCAAGGTGGCCGCTGGCAGCCATTTTGTACAAAATTTGGTGCAATCAGATTTTTGCTCAGAACTTCCATATGAAAGCGCTGATTTGAATAATTTTTTGTATGAATGTTTAGTACCATGGGATACATCACACATAATACAGGTTTTTTTCTCGTGCGTAAATTATGCAAATTAGACTAACTTTGATGTATTTAGTGTTACTTTCAGCACTGTAATTGCAAATGCCAATATGGCTCAGGCTAGAGGCCGAATTTATGAACCAATCTTTACGAAACTTCTTGGGTACCTTTGGTATTACCTTGGGACGAGAACGAGTGTTTGGGGTCTGGTCCAAAATTCTAGATGGCCGATGGCAGCCATGTTGTAAAAATTAGGTGCAGTCAGCTTTTTGCAGAGAACTTAATATGAAAGCGCTGATTTGAATAATGTTTTGTGCGAATGTTTAGTACCATGGGATACATCACATGTAAAACAGGTTTTTTTCTCGTGCAGAAATTATGCAAATTAGATGAACTTTGATTTTTTCAGTGCTACTTACTACACAAGTAAGTACACATGTCAATACGGCTCAGGCTAGAGTGTGTATTTATAAACCGATCTTCACGAAATGTCTTTGGTACCTTTGTTATCACCTTGGGACGAGAACGAGTGTTTCTGGGTGCGGTCCAAAATTCAAGATGGCTGCCAGTGGCCATTTTGTACCGAAATTAGGTCTCATCAGTTTTTGTACACAACTTCTGTATGGCTCAGGCTAGAGGCCGTATTTATGAACCGATCTTTACGAAACTTCGTGGGTACCTTTGTTATCACCATGGGATGAGAATGAGTGTTTTTGAGTGTGGTTCAAAATTCAAGATGGCCATCAGCAGCCATTTTGTACCAAAATTACCACAATCAGTCTTTTGTACAGAACTTCTGTTTGAAAATTCTGATTTGAATGTTTGTATGAATGTTTAGTAACATGGAATACGTCACATATAGTACAGGTTTTTTTCTTGTGCAGAAATTATGCAAATTAGATGAACTTTGATTTATTCAGTGCTACTTATACACTGTAAGTGCACATGTCAGTACGGCTCGGGCTAGAGGCTGTATTTATCAACTGATCTTCACGAAACTTCTTGGGTACCTTTGTTTTCACTGTGCTGTGTTTCTGGGTGCGGTCCAAAATTCAAAATGGCTGTCAGTGGCCATTTTGTCCCAAAATTGGGTCCAATCAGTTTTTTGTCACAACTTCTATACAGCTTGTATTTATGAACTGATCTTCTCGAAACTTCTTGGGTACCTTTGTATTCACCTTGGGACTGGAACGAGTGTGTTTTGGGGTGTCTTTGTTATCACTGGGCTATGAGAACAAATATTTTGGGTTCAGTCAGACCCACTCAGTGACTCAATGTCTTAACAAGTTGAGCTACAGTGGCATTGACACTTTCATCTTACTTTATAATCCTTTTATAAACATTGAACATTATCCTTTTCATCAAGCACAACACACAGTCAGGTTAAGCTGCAGTGTCATTGACATTTTCATTGGTATACAACATCTCTAGGAGGGTCAGATTTAAGTTTGTTCAAATCGGGTCCCTAGGTTAATATTTGGGCTTGCTGTGGCAGCTCCAATTTCTAACGTAGTGCAATATGGGGGATAATTTTTAAAAATCTTCTTCAGATCTACCAGTCAGAATGCTTTCATGTTTGGTATACAATATCTCTAGGGGGAGGGGTTCAGATTCAAGTTTGTTCAAATCAGGTCCCTAGGTTGATATTTAGGCTCGCCATGGTAGCCCCAATTTTAACTTAGTGCAATATGAGGAAATTTCTTTAAAAATCTTCTTCAGATCCACTAGTCGGAATGTTTTCCTATTTGGTGTACAACATCTCTAGGGGGGCCAGATTCAAGTTTCTTCAACTCGAGTGCCTGGGCTAATATTTGGCCTCCTTATGGGAACACAGATTTTAACTTAGTATAATATGATGTAATCTCTAAGGGAGTCAGATTCAAGTTTGTTCAAATTGGGTCCCCGGGTTAATATTTGGAGTCCCTATGCTAACCAGAATTTAACTTAGTGCAGTATGAGGGCATTTCTTTAAAAATCTTCGGATCCACCAGTCAGAATGCTTTTATTTTTTATATTTGGTATACAACATCTTGGGGGTGGGGTGGGGGGAGGGAGAGGGGCAGGAGGGGGCAGATTTAAGTTTGTTCTTAACTTTGGTCTTTTAAAATTTTCTTTTTCAGATCCACCAATCTTATTTGGTATACAACATCGGGAGAGGGGGGGAGGGCAGAATCAACTTTGTTTAAATCAAATGCCTGGGTTAATATTTGGGCTCCCTATGGGATGTTCAATATGAGAGAATTTCTTCAAAGATCAACTTCTTCAGATTCACTAGTCAGAATCCTTTCATATTTGGTTTGGGGGCGCAGTGGCTTTGTGGTAACCAATTTTCATCAGATCACTGAAGTTAAGCAAGGTCGAGCCCGGTTAGTCCGTCTGAGTGATCGATTCGGACTCTCACGTTGTGTCCTTGGGCAAGGCACTTAACCCTGATTGTCCACATGGGGGGCACGGTGACGCCATCCTGGTTTCCTCTAGGCACGGCTCCGTTTCCCAGGCCGGGTTTTTTATTTTGTTCTGTATGACTTTACATCACGTCCGGCGTATTCCTTCATTTGCATAACTGTTTTAATAAGAAAAGGATGGATTTCACTTAGTGAGCTACCGTTGATTGTGTTCTTGCCTCAAAAACATAGCTAATGGCCCCTCATTGGAACAAGCTTTTTCCATTTAGTGTGTCATAAGCTATCTTTTTGAGGTACAAATTGAAAAAATATTTGAATGGTGAATTTTAACGAATAGCACTGGCTGGATACAGCTGTTAAAATTGAATAAATGGTTAAGAGATTATAGTTCTTAACCCTTTGAAACAGAGCAGATTTTTTTTCCAGCCCAGACGTGTGATACATCATAATATTCATTAAGTAGGATGGCTGCTAAATGAATGTGAGTGGTAGGCCAATTAATATTTTCAACGTGCAGCCCCACAACTGCATGTTGAAAATATTAATTGATCTATCAACAAATAATGAACATGCACTCTTCCAATTGCAATCATTGAACTGACATGGTTGATACCACCAGTGTTCAAAGGGTTAAGATAGAATATATAGCTCTTAAAATAGATATTTAACCCTCTGCACACTAATGTCAAAATATCAAAGTTTCAACATGCAAATTTTGACAATAATACAACCCAAAATTGAAATTTTACTACTTGTATTCTGAGCTCTGTCTGACAAGTTGGTTAAATTCTTAATTGCACTTTTGAAAATATTTGCTTCTTGAAATTCAGCAGTTTCGTAATATCAAGATTTGAGCTCTGTCAAACAATATACAATTAATAAATTTCTGGTTGCATTATGGGGGAGAAATATGCATATTGATATTTTAATATTTCAACTGTGGGTGAGGGTTAATATAATTTATTTCACTGTGGAAACCTGGGGAACTAGAGCTGTCTTGGTGGAAAAGTTCTGTTTTATAGGTTCCCAGTCCCTTTTTCTAAAATTGGTAGCATAATAAAAAAGTCGTCACACATAGATGTAATCTTGTGTTTCTGTCACAATATAGTCATTTGTGCTGAAAGTTACAATCAACTCAAACTCCATAATTAATTTCTTTTCAGTTTTGGTCGTGGTGGAAGAGGACAACCACGAGGTGGAGGTGGTAGAGGAGGTGGCAGAGGAGGTGGCAGAGGAGGTGGAAGATTTCCTCGAGGTGGTGGTCGAGGTGCTGGTCGAGGAAGAGGTCGTGGACGAGGAAGAAATGCTGTACAGCCATCTGTAGAAGAATTAGATAATCAATTAGATGAATACATGTCAAAAACAAAAACACATTTAGACTTAGAACTAGATGCCTATATGCAAGATGCTCAATCGTGAAATGTTGTTTCTTATAAATGTTTGTGTCAATGAGCATTTTAGTATTAACACAAATTCATAATGTTTTCACAGCATTGGTGAAAGCACATTTAACCCCTAGGGTCTAATTTGAACTGTTGTCTGTTTAATGGCCTTGGATAAAACAGCTTTTGTGTAAACTTGCATGCTGCATTTAATGTACCTTGGCACTTGTTTGTAGTCAGGTCGTGACTGCCAAGCACTTAACTGTAAACCATAGCAAAGTTGTAGGATGAAGCAAGTCTTACGGTACGTGGCAAACTGTCCAGTCCCTAATAGATTAATTTCATTGATTTTGTTATCCAACAGCTAAAACTACTCCACATTGCATTGTTTCTGTGCCAAGGTTGGTTAATTGCCTTGGAATAACCATGATCAAATCTTTCGAATTTTATTTAAATGTTACATTTCACACTTGTGGTTCTGTCTGGGTAGTATCAGACACAATATTATCCTGGCTGTGAGCAGTGTTGTTAAACCCTAATAAATAAATGAAAAAGATTCTGCTGGGAATGGTTAATGATTTTGATATGTACACAAACATCAAGAGATGAATGGAAATAATTTCTGTTGAAGGTCCCGGAAAGTGCTTGGTAATCTTCCAGAGAAGTCTTTGAAAGTTCTATAATTTTTTTTTTTAAGTGTATTCAAACCCTGTTCATAAAAGATCAAAATATACATTTAGAGCATAGGCTGTAGATTGTTGAGCTGCAAACTAGTAAGATTTTGTGATCTACAGTGAAATAGATTTTTAGTCCAGTTTTGACAAAATCAAACTCGACTTATAGTTTGATGAAGTGACGGGTGGGCGTAAACAATTGGTTTCCGGGCAATAACTTTAGTTCTATTTGTTGCACCTTTATCAAAAATTATACCAGAGGTTACCCTTTAGGAAAGGAAGACACCTATCGATTTCAGAGTCTCGCGCCCCAAGGACAAGGTCACTGTTACTATAAATAGAATATTTTGTGACAAATTGGTTTCCGTGCAATAACTTTAGTTCTATTTGACGCACCTTTACCAAACTTATACCAGAGGTTACCCTATAGGAAGGGAAGATACCTATTGATTTCGGAGTCTGGGACTCCCAAGGTCAAGGTCACTGTTATTATAATTAGAATATTTTGTGACAAATTGGTTTCCGGACAATAACTTTAGTTCTGTTCCGTGTATCTTCACCAAACTTATAATAATAATAATAATAATAATAATAATAATGTAGTTTATAGCCGAGTCTCCACACAAGGTGCTCACAGGCTTCACAAACAATGTTACATATACAAATAAAGAAATGCATACAAACACAAATACAGATACACAAATACAGGTTATTCGATGTTGTACACACTTTTGAACAGGTATGACTTATACCACAGGCTACCCTATAGGAAGGGAAGAGACCTATCGTTTTCGGAGTCTGGGGCCCCAAGGTCAAGGTCACTGTTACTATCAATAGAATATTTTTGTGACAAATTGGTTTCCGGGCAATAACTTTAGTTCTATTTGATGCAACTTTACCAAACTTATACCAGAGGTTACCTTTTTGGAAGGGAAGACACCTATTGATTTCGGAGTCTGGGACTCCAAGGTCAAGGTCACTGTTACTATAAATAGAATATTTTGTGACAAATTGGTTTCCAGGCAATAACTTTAGTTCTATTTGAAGCACCTTTACCAAACTTATACCAGAGGTTACCCTATAGGAAGGGAAGACGCCTATTGATTTCGGAGTCTGGGGCTCCAAGGTCAAGGTCACTGTTACTATCATTAGAATATTTTGTGACAAATTGGTTTCCGGGCAATAACTTGAGTTCTATTTGACGCACCTTTACCAAACTTAGACCAGAGGTTACCCTATAGGAAAGGAAGACACCTATCGATTTCAGAGTCTCGCACCCCAAGGTCAAGGTCACTGTTGCTTCAAATAGCTTATTTCTTCAGAATTTAATGTCAAAACTCGACTTCTGGATCTGTGATCCTCTTGCTAGATTTTTCATTTTAATTTGACATTTATTAATTTTTTAACTTGTTTTGTGCTAGAAGCCACTATCATGGCTCTACTGAAAAAGTGTTGAAAGCCACTTTAGTGGATTTACACTGTAAGGATTACCTCATTGTTTGCTCAGCATTAGAAAAAATGTTTTTTATGTAAAACTGTTTTAATTACTATTTATCATGCCTCGACTTGAAAAGTCGAAGGGGTATGTTGTGGAGACACCTGCAGGAACTCCGGGAAGTGAAGCAGTGCTTGTTTACTGTGCTACACAAGCTCTGTTTCGCTATTAAAATAGGACTCAGTCACTAATGCTTGGTGTGCAGGTCATGATTAGCCATTGTGCAGAAGTATGTGACCTTAAGCACCAATAAATAAATAAATAATCAAGTAGAGACTTAGGTCCGTCTGTCCATTTGTCCTTCCGTTCATCAGTCTATACCAACATTTTCCCTTGTATCTTAGCCACTGCTACTCCGATTTAAATGATATTTGGTGATGTGATAGAGCATCATGGGGGAATGATACCTGTATAGCATGAGTTTTTTCCCCCACATTTGGTCCTGAGTTATGGTCTTTTTTTCAAAGTTCCTTTTCGACTGAACATTTTCCTGTGTAGCTTGGCTACAGCTACTCTGTTTTGAACTATATTTGGCACAGTGATAGGGTAACATGTGGGTAACGATACTTGCCTAGGACAACTGTTGTCCACACACTTTCACCAGAGTTATGGCCCTTTTTCGACTTGGAAATTTCTAAATTTCTGTACTCTGCTTTGAATGATATTTGGTTTGGTTCTAGCGCATCATGTGGTTACAATACCTGTGTAACATGAGTTTCTTCCACATATTTTTTTCCAGAGTTCAGGCCCTTTTTCTCTCTTTTGACTGGTAA
Source organism: Pictodentalium vernedei (assembly GCA_031216915.1). Taxonomy (NCBI): domain Eukaryota; kingdom Metazoa; phylum Mollusca; class Scaphopoda; order Dentaliida; family Dentaliidae; genus Pictodentalium; species Pictodentalium vernedei. Next base: position 225,681,001 of record CM062292.1, read on the forward strand.
TAAAACAATTATTTATGAATAGTATTTTGCTAAACTAAGGCTCTCTTGCTGGTAGAATGGTATCTTTGAAAAAAAATACTCATGTTACAAATCACGTTTCAATAATAATATAGCACTCTACTAGTTAATTGAGATTTCATTCACCTCCCAATATTTTTATACTATTAACCAATAGCCCAGACTAGCTGATGCTTAACTCAAAGTTAACAAGGGCCAAACACAAATTTTGAACCCCCCAATCCCCAAAATTTGTGTGAATTTGGAGTTGGTAAAATATGATGCTGCCCTTGCGTCGTCATCACTTACAGCTGACAAGGTGAAAAGCTCTCTCTGAATTGCTCCGGTTACCGGAAATATACTACTTAACGACAAGCTTGCATTGATATATGTGCAGGCTACAAGAAGCTTCAGTGCTCTGCTATTGAAGTTTCTGTCTCATCAACACACTTCAGCAGACCAGGTAAGCGAGGCCATTCTGCTTCTAAGTAAGCATCATGAGAATGTCTCGCGAGGGTACAATAACCCTCTTATAGTTATTCTGGAAGTCGTCATTATAGTGACTGGGGAAAGAGGTGTTGGTCTCATCAAGACTATGAATCAGACACCCCTAGGCCGATGACTAACAGAAGGTTATAATCTTCATGAGAAACTTTGCATTAATCACAGAAGTTCCTTTCAAAGAGAGTCGCTTCTAGTGGAGGTAAAGGCTCTCTTATTGAAGGGGACAATTGAGGTCAAAAAGACAAGCTTCGCAGGGAGGACGTAGTTTCTCCTCCTGTAAGCATTGTAAGTCGTACAGGTGATGGATATGACCTCTATTGCTTGCCAGTTGACGGAGGATTATCAATTTCACAAGAAACTGGACGTTAATCACGGAAGTTCCTTTCAAAGAGAGTCGCTCATAGTGGAGGTGGAGGCTCTCTTATCGAAGGGATCAATTGAGGTTGTCGAGAATAGATTTCGGTTCCTTGCCACTTGGCGGTAGGTTACAACCTCGCAAAAGTGGATAAATTGTGGAAGATTAGTGGATGAGAATGTAGTTTTGGCAGGCCTGCTGCTATCAGCCCAAGTATGCATCACTTAAAAGAATACTTGTGAGACAAATCTTCCAAGAGAGGGTTTTCTTCTGGAGGTATAAGCTTTCCTTTTGAAGAAAAGCATTAGACGTCGTCGAAATTATTCTCCAGTATTTTATTATCACCTGTTTCTCGTCTAGAATCCGGATGGATAGTGCATAGATAAGCTGAGATATGTCTTGGCGTCGAGACAATTATGTCATTGTGGACACCATAGTAGCCTTCTGTATGGTTACAGCGGTCTCTTCGGTTTGGCTCTGTACGCTGTCTTTTGGGATTACAACCAAAAAAGATACTGTGCTTTTCGGTTTGTTTTTCCTAAGTGTCATAGCTTTGAGTCTTATTGTTACACCATAGTAGCCTAGCTAAAATCTTCAGTGAGATTTTTTCAGTATTATGCAGTGGCATAACTGAATTTATTATCTCTTGGGAATGCGGTCTCTTTGGGAATTCAGGGCTGTTTATATAGCGGCTCTTCATTCCCTATCTTGCGCGACGATAACTGTAAGTCTCCAGTAAGTGAGCCTTCAGAGTCGCAACTTACGCCGATATATCTGTCTTCACATAGATGAAGACTTATAAGCTATGGCTAGCATTGTAAGTCTCCCTAGTGAGCTTCTAGGGCCTCGGTTATCAGCTTTTAATGGTCTTCACATACAGAAAGACCTTTAGCTGCTTCATCTAGGCTGAGTTAGTTGTCCAATAGGACATGATAACGTTTGTTAGAGGAGGTTATTCTCTTCAAACCGGTATGGTTTGGTGTGAGTTACTTTGTAAATACAGTGTATTTGTTCATCACATCCTTCTCCGCCCTTAGTGGCATTATGGAGTCGGTCAGAAGTGAGGGAGCCTTCCAGTTCCTATACTATTTGATGACTAACACAAGAACAATTCAAGTAATGCGGGTGAGGGGGGTTCGATATGATTTCAAATCCCCCCTCCTCACCGCCAATGTGTTAAGAGACGATTACTGGGCAAGACAGAGTTTTCTTCCCATGGGGCTCGTATGCACTTAAGTATACACATGCATTTCATGACTTTTTGATTGGCAGCTGGGTCGTGTTCTATGGCAACCTCATGGGCACATCCACTTTTTTGTGTACCCATACTATGTATGGTACACATAATGCCTGCATCCGGGGTGGCCATCCGTTGTTCGTCCATCCTTTGTCTGTCCGTATGTCTGTCCATCTGTCCTTCTGGCGTCCGTATCCATTTCTTTGGCATTCGATAACTTGAAAAATATTGCTTGGATTGTCAAGTTACTTTATATTTGTGTTCAGGTTACTGATGTGCCGAGCTCTATAGTTTACGGTGTAAGTCTGATAATTTGATCCTGAGATATTAACCCTTTATCCTTCAAATTGAAAATTCCTCTAACCCCTTTGGCATTCGATAACTTGAAAAATATTGCTTGGATTGTCAAGTTACTTTATATTTGTGTTCAGGTTACTGATGTGCTGAGCTGTATAGTTTTTGGTGTAAATCTGATAATTTGATCTCGAGATATTAACCCTTTATCCTTCAAATTGAAAATTCCTCCAATCCCTCAAGTTACTTCATATTTGTGTTCAGGTTACTGATGTGCCGAGCTGTATAGTTTTTGGTGTATATCTGATAATTTGATCCTGTGATATTAACCCTTTATCCTTCAAATTGAGAACTCCTCCAATCCATTTGTTTGGCATGCGATAACTGAAAAAATATTAATCCGATTATCAGGTTACTTTATATAGGTATTCAGGTTACTGATGTGCTGTGCTGTATAGTTTTTGGTGTAAATCTAATAATTTGATCCTGAGATATTAACCCTTTATCCTTCAAATTGAAAATTCCTCCAATCCCTCAAGTTACTTCATATTTGTGTTCAGGTTACTGATGTGCCGAGCTGTATAGTTTTCGGTGTAAGTCTGATAATTTGATCCTGAGATATTAACCCTTTATCCTTCAAATTGAAAATTCCTCCAATCCCTTTGACATGAGATAACTCAAAAAATATCAATCCGTTTGTCATGTTACTTCATATATGTGTTCAGACTACTGATGTGCCGAGCTGTATAGTTTTTGGTGTAAACTGATAATTTAATCCTGTGATATTAACCCTTTATCCTTCAAATTGAGAACTCCTCTAATCCATTTCTTCGGCATGCGATAACTGAAAAAATATTAATCCAATTATCAGGTTACCTTATGTATTCAGATTACTGATGTGCTGTGCTGTATAGTTTTTTTTATGTAAATCTAATAAGAGATATTAACCCTTTATCCATCAAATTAGGCACTCCTCCAATCTATTTCTATATGTACCCATGCCATGTATGTTGTGCATAATGTTGGCATCTGGGATGGCCCTCTGTCACACAGCTTTCTACTAGTTGTGCGTATAGGTACACATCTGATGATTTCTTCAGCCTATTTTTAGTTGGTTGGTTTCCTGTGTTTGTTCGCCTATATGTCATATATGAGCATATGATTCATCATCAATAAATTGCTATCCTTTGGGTACCTGTAAACCTGTCTAGTCAGTTAATAGGTATTCAGATGATTACATGCGGGATTTCAGTGCTCACGTGCATAAGAAATGCATTTTTAGGCAGACGCATTATTGTATGTTATGGACCTTAGAAACAATGAATTATTTCGGGAGCGGTCCGTGATGAGTCTGTTAATCATAACTCGTTCCATTTCTAAATCCAGGTTTCTATTAATTTTGGTGCCCAATCGAATACAACTTGTCTTTACACTCTTGTATATTCGCACATTTCTGGGAGCATAGATATCGGATATAACATGACTGGGAGTGTTATTTATTGGAATTTATTGTACACCTGAATGGGGTCACCTGTGGGTTACCTCAGAAGTGCGTTTACTCTCCAGAGATCGTCCATTGTGATTCTATTGGACATGTGTATGTTATTTATTATATCACCGGTTTTCGACCTATGTATGTATGTATGCCGATACTGGTATACGTTACAAGTGGGCAATATTAATTACCAGGATCTTCTGAAGTGGCATTAAGCACCAATTTATTAATAATAATTAATACCTGGGTGCCTGTTCGACGGATATATATTGTTATTTGGTACCGCTTTTACAGATTCCAGAGCGCTCCCCTCTTTGTTTTTGAAGAAGACTTCTTCAAAAAGTGGGTGGGAGGGATTTTTATACCTCTCCTCCGGCTTGATAAGTGAGTAACTGTTTTGTCTGTACATTATATCCTGGATACAGCTTGTGTTTTTTTGTATATGGTGTAAGTTTGTGGGGGATAACCTCTCATTCTCAAATACGCCATCCTAATTTTTCAGGCTTAGTCCAGACTAGCCTTAAAAATTGGGAACTTGTTACATCCAATTAGCATAGTCTTCATGCTGAGAATACGGAATTACTTGAATTTGGCTCCTTGTTTATATGTCTTCTCTATTACTGTATAGAGAGACATACATGTAATTCCTTTTAAATTTAATTTCCTTTCACCTTGGATTACAGGCTTGGAACTATATTGGTCTACTTATTCTGAAGTCCTAGGCCCTCCGCCTTTTTACGATTTAGTTAGTCTGGTCCATTGGTTTATAGTATAAAAATATGATAAATTTAAAGTAATTTGTATATTTTTTATAGTTACCAATGGCCCAGACCCTTATGGCCCTCCCATTAGTGGGCACTCATACCTCCCCGCTGAGTTATTATGTAGTACTCTTTTCTACAAAGAATGATGTTGGTGTCCATTCCGGTCACTTCCTGATGGCTGCGCATGCACAGAGAGTAAAAGTATGGAGGACCAGATAGGATTTTTAATTTTCAGTTTTGCAAGTAAATTTTGGGGATTGGGGGGGGGGGGGGGGGGGGGGGGTTCAAAATTTGTGTTTGGCCCTTGATAACTTTGAGTTTGCACCAGCTAGTCTGGGCCATTGGTAAGTATAAAAAATATATCAATTACTTTAAATTTATCATTTTCAGGCTCTTCCAATAAACATTTATCATATAAAATAAAGAATCTTTCTTGTCCTGTTAAACAAAGAGTCTTTTGAACTGCATTGTAGATGAATATCTATCTTCAAGAATTTTCTTTGGTGGAAAGGACATTGAAAAACACATAAATCCGGAAAATTCTGGATTAGGGTTGTTGCAAAAAGTGGCAAAATCGGTGAATGTCATTGAAAACCTCATATGTGGGTGCCAGATTGATTTCTCTCAGGCCTTTAAATTCATTTATTTTGGGCACACCCTTTTGCCCTAATTTGGGCAAATTATAACTAGAAATAACAGTCGTATTCTGTTATGTTTTATTGCAATGCCTTTGTGTTTCTATAATCATATTATGATGGAACTTATTCTCAAATGTAGAAGAGGCACAGAGAATTTATATATTTTTCTTGATGTCTCCACACCTTCTCTAATTTGGGCACACCTGTAAATGGTGTGAAATTGGGGTAAGCTGAGGTTTTGATTTCTCCAGTAGCCTCATTTTCTTAATAATCATTAAAATTTGACAATTTAATCCATAATATCTTGAAAATTTTCATTTTCTGCTTCCAAAACAAACTTATAATCCATCACCAAACTGAGTTTGAATAGATAATTTCTATAGGGTATCATAAGCTATATTTTGGAAGTCAGAAAATCAACAGTACATGTAATGGCATTTTTTGTGTATAATGCTAGGTGGATTCACACATTTCTTTGAATAAAAGGAATATTCATTTAATATTCCTGTTAATTCAGTATTTTCTCTGGACAAAGGTAATGTTGGTACATATACTTAGTTAACTGTGTTCCCAGAACTCAACCAGAAGTTCAGATATGGGCTTCTTGCACTGTACATTATGATATTGCTATTGCTGTAGCCTGAACTAGCAAGTAGAATAGGTACCCGTGCTGAAACTGGCATATAGAGTTTCCACACCTACAACTCCTGGAAACTCCTTAAATTTTGAAAATTAAACTGCAGAACCCTTGGAATTCCTTGAATATTAACACTTGAAGGCTTGAAGATTTTTTATGCATTTTTGCAATACACTGACAGTACACATCCTGTGGCCTTACTTTTGTTTCTGGGCAAGTCTTGGCTACCTCTCTATAAACATCTGCCAAGGTACTTGGAATGCAAGTGGCAAGTTTACTTAAGGACTGCATGTTGGGAAACCAGTTGTTTTGCAGGAAAAGTCCGAGTTAGGCCTTTAAGAGTTAAGACAGTTCTAAACCTCTTTGAAATAATTTGTTGAAGTTGACACTGTTGGGGTATTTAGTCATGTTTCAACCAATGAAATATTACAAAAATTACTTTTTATCTAAGTTTATAATATTTTTGATAGGTAGATCTCCTAGACCTTTTAAGACTTCTTGAAAAGTCCTTGCATTTTATTTTTGCTAGGGCGTGAGAATCCCAGGTTTGACACCAAAATAGTTATAGCATTTTGAAAAAAAATTTTTGCCTCCATAATATTCCAATAACAACTTTTAAAATGTTTTAGAAGACATTATTCTGGAAACTTTTTGGTAGGTTTTCAGTTGTTAATCATTGCTGAGAGATTGCGAGAACCACTTACATTTATCTATAAAGTGTGCAAACCATTTTTATTGCATACATCAATAAATCCAATTCCACTAGCAGGGTTTCATTATTGGTGGAAGTTTGACAGTTGTCATCCTGAGGATTATTCATGGACGAGAAACATGTTTTTCAAGGTGTCAGCATATTTCTTTAGTTTTCTATTTTCTTGTCTCATACATCCTTTGACTTCTCAGTGAAAGAATGAGTGAGGTTCTTCCATTGAGAACTCACAAACATTGCTTTTTCTGAAGTGATATTTTGAAATTTAATATTTTAAAAGTAATATATTGGTATTTTAAGTTAAAATATAGTATCGCAGCCGCTTAATGATCATGTCAGAGTCAAGTGACATTAAATTCATATCTCTCTATCAAGCATGATTTCCTCCAAGGATTCTGTTTATTTGAAAGAATTGTGAATGCTTTTAGAATTAATGAAAAAGCTGTTTAAAAATAATTTTCAGTTTAGTGAATATTTTGTATGAATGTATATTACTAGACCCTATTCTATTATTGAGGTCTTTTTATGGTTGCCATTTTTATTTTACATGACTGCTTTGAAGAAAAAATAAAAACAAGTGTTGGAACCCTGAACGCAAGCTTGAATAACATAATTTATTGCACGCCTATGCTTTTATTTTCATAAAATACACTCTTTTTCTGAAAAAAACGAAGCAAACAATAAATTTTTTTGTATTGTCCTTGAACAGTATGGATCACGTGTGTGGACTATTTAACTTTCTTTTTTACGTTTGGGTTATTTTAGGCAATAATTTGTGTTTTTAATATTTTTTTTGTAAACTGTAAACATGTAGTAAATACAACATATGCATTTGAACTGTAATTTCAGTGGAGAGATTATATTGAACAAGAAGCTGAAGGCTTCAAGTTCAGTATTATCCCTCTGCCAAAATCGATTAATAATATTTTAGTAAACTGTAGGCATGCAATAAATACAGAACAGCATACGTGAATGCCATTCTGTCTATACATTCTTCAATGATAACATGTATAGAATGACCAAATCTAGAACCAATAATATCTTTGTAAATGTAGAGGTCATTGGTTGAAGGCCAATATTGCTTTATGTGGAAATTCTGCAGTTCTGTTCAATATTAGTTCAGAGAGTTATCTCCCTTTACACCATTGGAACATATATTCACCCCCATGCTGCTATTTTTATGGATTTCTCTAAGCTCAAACAAAATTATATACTTGATTGTATTTCTAATCAGTTTAGCCTTTTACCAAATTTTAACTGCCAAAACTGGCTTGCACTATTCACAAAATATCTTCATTCAGAGTTTATTATTTTTTTTTAAATATTTGTCACCAGAAAATTGCTTATGACCCTTCTTTAGAATGAGCTCATTCCAGTAAGAGTATAAAAGCTATGCCTTTTGTGTGAAAAATGAAAATGTTTCGTCATTCATGAAATTTTATGCTCCTGTCTTCTGCTCTTCATGTTTGGTTAAGTGTTAACCTGTGCAGTATTACAAATGAATGATTCAGTCTTTTCATCAATGTTAAGGGCAGAACTCTGATTTTGACGGACTTTGAACCCTGAGGACCAATGGTCCCTAGGATGATACTCTTGCAGATAAATCTTCCAAACAATATTCAACTTCCCTGGTAATGGTTTCTCTTTATTTTTAAACCTTCCATGTGGGAACCCTAGGAGGTGTAGCAGTGCTTGCTTACAGTAGTAAACAAGTTCTGTTTTACTGGTCTAACAGGATCATGTAACCAATGTCTTGGATGTGAGTCTTAAGAAAGTAGATAAGTTTTGTTTTACTGTTATACTGGGTTCCTGTGGGCCTTGGATTCCAGGAACGGAATTGAATTTTACTAAGGGTCATTCAGGGACTTGAAATCCCGGAAAATGTATCAGGAGGCCTTGAAAAATCTTGAATATTTAAATAATAAAAATGATGATGAAGCATGTAATAACTATAGTTTTATATGCCAGAGTTTGTGAAGACAAAGTCACAATTTGGCCCCACCTGTTGATACTGCATCCTTGCACTTCCCTACAAGGGAAGTGGGAGGATGCCCACTTCCCTACAAGGGAAGTGGGAGGACGAGGTAATGACCGGAGGTCCTAGTTAGGATATGGAAAGACACCCTTGAAAATGTTTTAAATATATCGAGAAATGGCTTTGAATAGCCTTGAATTTTATCAAGAACCCTGGTATAAAAAGACCCTGCAACCAAGTGTGGGGTGTGCGTCCTTCTGTGAGCAGCATAGGTATAAACTATCGTCCAAATTTGTCTTTATATCTGTATTGTGGACTGTGGTCAGGTTAGAGCCATAGATGTGGAAAGGGGCTTTAACCATCAGACAGTGCTATCTTAAATAGGAATCGCTTGTAAGCCATTGGGATTTACAGTTTGGTCTGGATGTGCAAAAGTGAAGAGTAATCCCAAATGGAAGGGCTTAATCTAGTAAAAAATTGTTTACCTGATGACATGGGGTATAGGTACATGACCATACTTGTTTTGTAATTGTAGAAGGACAAATGGTCTGTGAAAGATTGAAGTCCACTTTTAGACTTGTAGTTGTTTGCCAGCAACAGGATGCAAATCTTCAAGAGAAGCATTGAAACAATTACTGAGGTGGGACTTTATTCCTTTACACAATCTAATAGTCCCTTTCACAAAAATTGCCATTCATATTCTAAATTTTTGCTCCAAAACATAGCTTCTGACTACTCAATGGACAAGCTTCTTGAGCTTGATTCTGATGAGGGGGCCATAGCTATGTTTTTAGGCAGAAACCTGAAAAATTTTTTTGTTATTCAATTAATTTTCTTGCAAGTGTTTTATTTATCCATTTATTGGAGTTTAACAACATTTCTGACAGCAAGGGTGGAAGAAGCCGGAGTACCTTGAGGGAACCTCCAAACAGCGAGCAACTGTCAGGCTCCTCAAAGAACTTACTCCACACAAGCAGGATTAGCATAGGTTGAAGACAGGTGCACCATCGACGTGCATTTCGCATTAGTACACAATGCCACCATACCCCCACATTGGCTATCATCGGATTAAGTTCCTTGTCCAAGGACACAGTGGAGTTACCCCTGTCGGGGATCTAACCATGCTTGCAAGTGTTGTTTTTAGTAAAGTTAGGTTAAGGTTAGACCACATGTATTTCATATAAAGTGACATTAACTAGCTCAAAACTGAACAGAGCAGGGGGAGGGAGTTCCACATATTTTTGCTAATTGATGGAGAAAATATTCTCACAGGAAAATCATCCTTCATACAAATGTCTCAAACAAAATTACGAAAAAATTAAATTTATTAGACAATTATCTGATAACCCTCAAATGAAATGAGACAGTGAAAATGAGAAAAATAATGCACTTTATGAGAAAAAATTGTTCTCACCGAGTGAGATTTTAGATAACTTATGAACATGTCTGTATGCCTGAAATGAAAACCAGTGAACAATAAATCTCTGCGATATCAGTTCTTAACCCTTAAAAGACAACAGATTTTTATTCATTTTTGCTACACTTTGACAGGATACATTCTGTGGCTTTGCATTTGTGTCTGGGCAACTCTTCGCTGCCCATATAGACAGTAAAGACTTGCCTGAATACAACTGCCAAGCTACTCAGAATGTAACTTAACTGTAAAGTTGGTCAGATACGACATGTTGTGGTGCCTGTTTGGCTGTAGTAAAATGTGATCAAAGTTGGAATTAGGCTTTTAACCGGTAGAGTGTTGGAAGCCCAAATTTTGGGTTTAGTCTGAAGTGCTGGTACTGCAACTTGAAGACTTTGTATTCCATGGGTGTGCTTTCATATTATCTTTGACATGAAATAATTTTGTCTGTAGCTTTGCTTTCTCTTTGGGGGTGAAGCAGTGCCAGATTACTGTGGTAAAAAAGCTTTTTTATGGTAAAATAGGACCTGGCCACCCATGCCTGGGGTAGAAGTCCTTTAAAATGGGCAACATCGGAATAAACAATTGCCTGGACTTATCCATGTTGTCACAGTTAGCCATTTTGCAGAAGTATGTGACCTTCAAAACCAGTAAATAAATAACTTTGCCTTATTAAAATTTATTGGAGAGTGCCTCAGAACTCTCCCACAAATTTTAACAAGATGATTAAGCACTTGACCAGTTAAGGGTTAAGCTGTTAGTTTTCACTGATAAGGTTGTGATGATCTGCATGAAGAGTATTGTTGTTTTATCATTCATGTGTGTATGTTTATATCATCTAGCCCTTCTTGATTAGTTACCAGTGCTTTCTGAAATCTGTTAAAGACAATACTGATTATCCCTTGAAAGCACAAAAGCACAAATCGATAAATATTATGATTTTTTGCTGCAAAAATAGATAAATTTTGAATGAATTTTAAAGATGATGTGCGCGAGTGTTTTTGCTGAATGCAGTTCAAGAAAAGGTCATATTTTGAAAAGCAACATGAAATTGTAAAAAGATTTCAGTGCAGATATTTGAATATACAGTGTACAAGAAGTATATGTCAGGCAATCTAGAAAATCAAGGCTGCAAAACAGTTGCCCTCCTCAGATTGCTTGGGAGTGCAATTGCACCTGAAATTTTCAATGCAAAAACTTGTATGCTATTTTGGTTATATTCACTTCAAGGTATTAATATTGTGATTGAAAAATTGTACTACATTCAGCTACATTGTGGAAAAATTGGCACACACATCTTCTCATTATTTAAAATGTTGCATTCAATTCTTATGTGACTGTCTTCTACGCTCAAAATCTATCAAAATGCGACACAGAATGGGTCATGAATTATTTTGAATCAATGCAATATTGACAAATCGTCCCCAGAGTTCCAGTGTGTTCTCTGTGCCTGTAGGCAAAGAGAACACATTGGAACTCAGGGGACGAAATGATAATAGATTTTAAAGGCAGTCCCAAACAGGTTTGGCATTCCAGAAAATCAAGGGGTGCAAAAAATTGCCCTCACTAGGCATGCTGCACTCCAAAAGAATGCCAGGCCTGATATGTGTAGAAAAAGCAGTTTCTCAATACACTGCCAGTTTTGTTTTGTCAAATGAGAACAGCTGGTATTACTGCCAAGGTTGAATCGAATTGTCTGTAATATCACTGTTCCTTTTTGGAGGTTCATTCATAAAATGATGATATGCTATTGGGTGTTACCTTGTTAAAAAGGCCCAGAGAGCCTTTCTAGTGGTATTTTATTAAATCAGTAGGCAGGGATGAGAATTCTAAGAAGATTTGCTGTTTTCAGCTGAAACATACCCAATATGCTGCAACTTTATTTCCATAAATATTCATGAAACATCTTGCATTCTGGTAAAAAGATAGAATTTTAATCACATGCTATTTGCCCATGTTGAACTAACAATTTTACAAATTATTTCCTGTTAGACAACACTCAATGAGCTCTGTCAAACAAGATATAATTCTGAATTTTTTTTATTTGGTCCATCACTTCTACCAATACACTCTACTTCGCTGTGCTTTCAGATACTTGTCCCCTGTCAGCAACTTTAGAATACTTGCAACTACATTATTGATCATACCTGTTGCAATTCAACACAGCTGTACAGGGTTCCCAAACCTCCCTGCATTCCTTGAAAGCCCTCAAATTTAAAACCTCTAACCAAGGCCCTTGAACCTCCTTGAATTTCAGAAATCATCCTTTTCTCTCCCAGAGACTAGAGTTCTCAGCAATCCATCTGAGATGTGTCCAGTTAACATTAAAATCATCACACAACTTATGATGTTTTGCTTATTTATAATAATGTTATTACAGTCTGGAAAAGCTGATCAATGATTTGTAATGTGTGTAATTTTTTTCAAATATGCTATGCTATCTTAACCCCTTGAAGTTCCTTGAATTTTTATTATTTAGCTCCCTGAAAACCAGTCCTGGAAATGAGACGGGTGCGAGTGCAATTGCTCACGTCAGCACCCGTGTTTTCTATTTTGCGGGAGCTAAAAAATGCACTTGTTGAAAAATATTATGGAGCGCAAATATACTGTGAGGGCATATAAATGTGTGTTGTTTCGGGAAAGCAGCACTCTGCAGCCAGCGGCGAGTTACTGTCATAATTCAGCAATTCCTTATACATTTACATGTAGGCCCTTGAACCCAATTGGCCGCTTTCTGGCCGGAACTAGGATATGTCATAATGTCATTAAATAGGATGGCTGTTCAGTAAATGTGTGGATTAGAGCCGTCAATATTTTCAATGTGCAGCCACAAGCCTGCACGTTGAAAATATTGATTGGTTTACCTCAAATAATGAATACGGACTCTTCTAATTGCTGCCATTGAACTGGCATGGAAGATACCACTAGAGTTCAAAGGGTTAAGGTTTCTGGTGTTTGCTGACAGTATTCCTTCAAAAATTCATATACTAATATTTTACGGGTGCAATTTATCCCCGTCTCTGAATTCACGGGAGCTTAAAACTGCATCCGTCAATTTTGTTCATTTCCAGCTCTGCTGAAAACCTTAGAAAATACACCAAAAACTACGAAAACCACTTGGAAACTCCTGGCCTTTAACTATTCGTTCAAGTGACATAACCTCGCTATAAAATGACATTAATTGACAGTGTATTTAGAGCCTTTTTTACCCAGTCAAATTATTCTTATAGTAATTTAAAAACATGAGGTTATGATATTAATTCTTAACTCAAAAATACTAGGTCGTCCTCTATCCAACCTGTGGCAATTCTGGTAACTTAAGCAGTGCTTGTTTACTGTGTTAAACAAGCTACGTTTTGCTGGTAAAATAGGACCAGTTACCAATGCCTGGGGTGGAAGTACTCTACAATGAGCATCATGGGTATAACCAATTTGCTGGACTTAACTTTGTATCCATGTTGCGGTCATGATTAACTATTGTAGAGAAATATGTGTTGTTAAACACCAATAAATGAATAAATAAATAAATTAATATTATCAGTTACCCTGTGTCTGATCACGTGGTACAGGTTTTTACCTACCCGAAGCCAGCCGTATCCCATGAGGCTTCGGCCTCATGGGATACGGCTGGCTTTGGGTAGGTAAAAACCTGTGCCACGTGATCAGACACAGGGTAACAAATTTATCTATTGACTTTCCGTTTTAGAAGTACAATCTATTTCATGTGTGAACACACACAGCATGAGATCTTTTATCTTCCATTGTTGAGCCATACAGGTTTCTGTGGAATTTTTGTGCAAAAGAGTTTTTGTGAAAATATGCTGATACGACTAGTATAAAAAAATTATACGGGGTATGGACAATTTGTAGATTTCGGAACGAGGCTTCCACTGGGTATGGGAAATTTGTCAGTGGCTGGGTGGACATATCGTGGGTTTCATTGAATATGGTCTCATACCACGTATCTATCAACCAATCAAATCAAAAAATTCACTTAGTCAATAGATAATCCTCTTTACACTTTGATTTGATATTTAACTATAAAAAATGTTATTCTTGTGGCCTCTTTCAGCATGTCAATCATAACTTTTCTTTCATGATGTTTGGCTTTCTTAAAATACCATTAAAATAAAATTATTTATGTAGCTTATGATCACTGTTTGGAGCAAGCTAAGAGGTTCTATTCTTATGGTTTAATCCTGATTGCAAGTAAACACCTTCCCCAAAACCATTGACAGGCAATGTGATTTCTTTAAACAAAAATAATGTGAAAATTAATTTGTTCAATATGGAAATCTTCTGATGGGTGGGGCCACTTTCACAAGTGAAAGGTTAACCCTTTGAACCCAAGAGGACATTTTTCAGACCAGGAACATGATATGTTGCAATTTCATAAAGCAGGATGGCTGCTTAGTGAATGTGTTGGGTAGAGCAATCAATATATTCAATGTGCACCCTGCACGTTGAATATATTAATTGGTCTAACCCAAGATAATGAATATGGACTCTTCTGATTGCTTCCATTGAACTGACATGAAGATATCACCGAGGTTCGAAGGGTTAAATGTGAGCAGGTTAAGATTTGATACTGGATGTCAGGGGCACAAAACTTAAGCAAATTTAAAGATCATGCTGAATATGTCAAAATTTTATTTACTGTAAATTTACATGAAAATGATCTTATAGACCAGATTCATGTAAATTTACATTTGTGAAATTTGTGCGTCCTTTTATTCATAAAAGAAACATGATTTTTATAAAGTTTCTCACTAGAATATAAGGGTTTAAAATATGATAATTTTACTGAATATATTTCAGCAAATTGTGTTAGTACTCTCATCCCTGAAATCTATGTATAGGTTTTTTTAGTTTGTATTATATTTTGAGAAAGAACATCTGGCAAATTTATTTTAGCTCTTCTTGAAGATTTTCTTTATCATTCAGGCTTGTCCTATTCAACCATGATTTCTGGGGTTTGTTGTAATATATGTATTCAGGGGTATGGACATAAGCTGTTAAGACAAAAGTCATCAAGAAAAATGATAAAGGTGGACTAAAGGCCTTAAGTATTTTTTTTCCCCTATCTCTTTCATTTAATGATTTCTAGTTGGGACAATCAGTTCTTCATCTGGCAATGTTGATCGATCAGTCAACCAGTTTGTGACCATTAAGATTTTAAACTCAGTAACTTTTAATATACTTGATGGAATGACATCATATTTGGTGTACATGTGTGTCTTCTTAATATCTGGGCCCATGTTAAGTGCACGTGTTATTCAAAGCATTTTTATCAGTGTTATTGCCCTTTATGGACTTCGAATTTGTTTAGTTTTACCATCTGTCACACTTTTAAGTGCGATCTTGCAACTTTTTGGTTACTTTTTAGTTCCCTGCCGGCTTCGCCGGAGGGGACTATAGGTTTGCACTCTGTCCATCCATCAGTCAGTCTGTCAGTCACACTTTAGTTTTCTGGAGTTTTTTTGGAAACGCTTCAACGGAATGATTTTATTATACCCCTCGCAAACAAAGTTTGGGGGGGGGGTATATAGGAAACACCCTGTCTGTCCATCTGCCCATCCTTATAAGCGCAACTCCTTAACCGTTTGAAGAATTTTCATGAAACTTTACACAATGGAAGAACTCCATATGAAGATGAACATGAAGCAATATAATTCCATTCTGACATTTCCAAGGGGAGATAATCTAACTTATACATTTATATGTACCAAAAAGGCTACACCTTAGGCACGGGGGGTATCACTTTGTGAGCTTGCTCACAGTACCTCTAGTTTTTGGTAAACTACTATAGAATGATGACTTACAAATCAAGTTTGAGTTTCATGCTGATTGCATTATTCTTTTGTGAGTTACGGCCCTTGGAAATATGGAAAAGCACCAAAATATCAGTTTTCCGGAGTTTTTTTGGAAACGCTTCAACAGAATGATTTCATTTTTGGTAAACTACTATAGAACGATGACTTACAGATTAAGTTTGAGTTTCATGTTGATTGCATTATTCTTTTGTGAGTTATGGCCCTTGGAAATATGGAAAAGCGACAAAATATCAATTTTCCAGATTTTGGGGGGGAAAGCTTCAACGGAATGATTTCATTTTTGGTAACCCACTATAGAACGATGACTTACAGATTAAGTTTCATTTACACTCTGTCCATCCATCTGTCAGTCTGTCAGTCATACTTTAGTTTTCTGGACTTTTTTTGGAAATGTTTCAACTGAATGATTTCATTCTTGGTAACCTACTATAGAATGATGACATATAGATCAAGTTTGAGTTTCATGCTGATTGCATTATTCTTGTGTGAGTTATGGCCCTTGGAAATATGGAAAAGTGCCAAAATGTCAGTTTTCAGGACTTTTTTTTGGAAATGCTTCAACAGAATGATTTTGTTTTTGGTCACCTTCTATAGAACGATGACTTACAGATCAAGTTTGAGTTTCATACTGATTGTCTTATTCTTGCGTGAGTTATGGCCTTTGGATGGAAATATAGAAAAGCACCAAAATATCAGTTTTCCGGACTTTTTTTTGGAAACGCTTCAACGGAATGATTTCATTTTTGGTAACCTACTATAGAACGATGACTTACAGATCAAGTTTCATTTGCACCCTGTCCATCTGTCAGTCAGTCAGTCTGTCAGTCATACTTTAGTTTTCTGGACTTTTTTTGGAAATGCTTCAACCGAATGATTTCATTCTTGGTAACCTACTATAGAACGATGACTTACATATCAAGTTTGAGTTTATTGCTGATTGCATTATTCTTGTGTGAGTTATGGCCCTTGGAAATATGGAAAAGTGCCAAAATATCAATATTCCAGACTTTTTTTGGAAACGTTTCAATGGAATTCATGCTGATCACATCTAGGTTATAACATTTGTATAATTATTAATGCTCTTTAGTCCAGTAGGGGCATGGTATTCCTTCAGTGATACGTGCGCTTTTGTTCATTTATCCAATAATATATGAAAAGTACACAAATAGCACAAAACTGAATACCCTACACAGAAAGGTCAAAATATAATAAACTCATCAACATAAAGTTGAAAATGAATGACATGAGGCTTCTGAGTGAAATAGTAAAGGATCTATGCTTTCCTACCTATCCAAGAAAGCTTAGTGCTCTTTCTATTCAGAGGAAATATTTATACGAAGTTGATTTTGAATTGCATTGTCCAGCACCATAGATCAATCACTCTTTTCAGTTGGCAGCAAAGATGCTGCCAATTGAAAATATGATTGATTTTTGTCTACCACCATGTCAAATTGAAAAAAAATGAAAGTGTAAAAAATTAGAAATGCATAAAAAATTAGAAATACATTGAATATAGAAAGGAAAGATAAATTTGAATATTAACATTAAAAATCATTTTAACTCCTAGCACTTTGATAGCATTTCAGAATTTTCAACAAAGACCCCATATTGCCCATGCAACAAGAGAAATGAAACAAATTATATCTTGTTTGACAGAACTCAAGGAACTCTGTCAAACAAGACATAGTTTATTAAATTCTCAGTTGCATTTTGGGAAAAATTTCCTGCTGAAAATTTTGGTATTTTGACATCGGTGCACAAAGGGTGAAACAAATTTTAAGGTTTTTGTCCACCTGTCATTTTTCTTGAGGACTGTTGTCTTGATTGTTTTTGTCTTGAGGGTTTTTGTCCTACATTCATGCATTCATCACTCTAGAGATGCTGTCATGTTGAAGACATGTTATTTTACTGTAGTCTTATAATTGTGTTCAGTTTTTACCATTCATGTAAGTAATAAATCGTGTCCCATTATTTTTCATAAGTAAAAGAAAGCATCAGCTATTTCAAGTACATTGTGTTCAGCTTGTTATTAGCTCAACTTTGGCGTAGTCAAATTTGAGGTTATGCCATGGCCTGTCGTCCGTCTAGATGTCTGTCCGTCAACAATTCAGTACGGCTCGGGCTAGAGGCCACATTTATGAACCAATCTTTATGAAACTTCTTGGGGACCTTTGTTATCATTGTGGGATGAGAACGAGTGTTTTTGTGTGCGGTCCGAAATTCAAGATGGCCACCAGCAGCCATTTTGTACTGAAATTATTGCTATCAGTTTTTTAGCTCACCGAAAGGAGCTAAACTTATCACTTGCCGTCTGTCATTGTCCGCCCGGCGTCATGAACATTTTTCAAACGACTTCTCTTCTGAAACCACCGGTCCGATTTTCACGAAACATCATGTTGATGTTCATTACTATATAGCAAATCATGTTTGTTCAAATGAAATGGCCACGTCCCTTGGGGTCTCTGTATGGGGCATAAATCTGATAGCACCGTATGAATTATAGAAAAATTATTAAAAAATCTTCGTCCGAACCAGTTGGCAGAATCTTTTGATACTTGGTATGCAGCATCTTGGTATGGGTCTTATTCAAGTTTGTTCAAACGGCCCCCTGGATTCATATTTGGGCTCACTATAGAAGCCCAAATTCGAACTTTGTGCGTTTCAGGCAAATTTCTTTAAAAATCTTCTTCTCCAGATCCAGCAGGCAGAATCTTTTGATATTTGGTATGCAACATTGTGGGTGGATCTGATTCAAGTTTGTTCAAATCGGCCCCTTGGATTCATATTTGGGCTCCCTATAAAAGCTCGAACTCAATCTGAGTGCATTTCAGGCTAATTTCTTAAAAAAAATCTTCTTCTCCAGATCCAGCAGGCAGAATCTTTTAATATTTGGTATGCAACATTGTGGGGTGGATCTGATTCAAGTTTGTTCAAATCGGCCCCCTGGATTCATATTTGGGCTCACTTTTAAAGCTTGAATTCAAACTTAGTGCATTTCAGGCAAATTTCTTAAAAAATCTTCCTCAGATCCAGCAGGCAGAATCTTTTGGTATTTGGTATGCAACATTGTGGGGTGGATCTGATTCAAGTTTGTTCAAATCGGCCCCTGGGTTCATATTTGGGCTCAGTATAGGAGCCTAAATTTGAACTTTGTGCATTTCAGGCAAATTTCTTTAAAAATCTTCTTCTCAAGATCCAGCAGGCAGAATCTTTGATATTGGGTATGCAGCGTGCTTAGGGGGGTGAGATTCAAGTTTGTTCAAGCCAAGTCCCTGGGTTAATATTTGGGCTCACTGTAGTAGCCTGAATTATAACTTAGTTCAAAATGAGGAATTTAGATTAAAAATCTTCTTCAGATCCATCAGTCAGAATGTTTTTATATTTGGTATGCAGCATCCTTAGGGGGGTGAGATTCAAGTTTGTTCAAGCCATGTCCCTAGGTCCATATTTGGGCTCATTTTGGGATCCCAAATGATAACTTTCCTTAAAAATCTTCTTCAGATCCAGCAGTCGGAATGTTTTGATATTTGGTATTCAGCATCCTTAGGGGGGTTAGATTCAAGTTTGTTCAAGCCATGTCCCATGGTCCATATTTGGGCTCACTTCGGGGGCTTGAACTGTAACTTAGTTCGAAATGAGGAGTTTTCTTGAAAAATCTTCAGATCCAGCAGTCAGAATGTTTTGATATGTGGTGTGTAGTATCCTTAGAGGGGTGAGATTAAAGTTTGTTAAAGCCAAATCCCTGGGTCCATATTTAGGCTCCCTGTGGGAGCCCGAATTATCACTTAGTCAATATGAGAAATTTTTCTTTAAAAATCTTCTTCTTCAGATTCAGCAGTGGGAATGTTTTTATATTTGGTATGCACCATCCTTGGGGGGTGAGATTCAAGTTTGTTCAAGCCATGTCCCTAGGTCCATATTTGGGCTCACTTCGGGGGCTTGAACTGTAACTTAGTTCGAAATGAGGAATTTTCTTCAAAAATCTTCTTCAGATCCAGCAGATGAATGCTTTTGATATTTGGTATGCAACATCCTTAGGGGGTAAGATTCAAGTTTGTTCAAGCCATGGCCCTAGTTCCTTAAAATTTGTCTCTCATGACTTCATTCCTTTGTAGTGTTGAAGAACCATGTCTAACTGAATGTGACCCCCAAATACTTCTTTGAACCACTTTGGCCGGTGAGCGATTACGGCTCCTTGGGGCCTCTTGTTTTGTACAGAACTTCTGTATGAAAGTTCTGATTTGAATAAATGTTTATATGAATGTTTAGTAACATGGAATACATCACATATAATACAGTTTTTTTTCTCGTGCAGAAATTATGCAAATTAGGTTAACTTTGAGTTATTTATTTACTTATACACAGTAAGTTCACATGTCAATACGGCTCGGGCTAGGGGCTGTATTATGAACCGATTTTCACGAAACTTCTTGGGGGTACCTTTGTTATCACCTTGGGATAAGAACTAGTGTTTTTGGGTGCGGTCCAAAATTCAAGATGGCTGCTAGTGGCCTTTTTGTACCGAAATTAGGTACAATCATTTTTTTGTACAGAACTTCTATACGGCTCGGCTAGAGGCCGTATTTATGAACCGATCTTTACAAAACTTCTTGGGTACCTTTATTATCACTGTGGGACAAGAACGAGTGTTTTGTGGTGCGGTCCAAAATTCAAGATGGCCACCGGCAGCCATTTTGTACCAAAATTAGTGCAATCAGCTTTTTGTACAGAATTTCTGTATGAAAGTTCTGATTTGAATAAATTTTTGTATGAATGTTAAGTAACATGGCATACATCACATATAATACAGATTTTTTTTCTCGTGCAGAAATTATGCAAATTAGATGAACTTTGATTTATTCAGTTCTACTTTTACGCAGTAAGTACACATGTCAATACAACTCGGCTAGGGGCTTTATTTATGAACCAATCTTCACGAAACTTCTTGGGTACTTTTATTATCACCTTGGGATGAGAACGAGTGTTTTGGGGTGGGGTCCAAAATTCAAGATGGCTGCCAGTGGCCATTTTGTACCAAAATTAGGGACAATCAGTTTTTTGTACAGAACTTCTATATGAAGGTTCTGATTTGAATAATTTTTTTGAATGAATCTATAGTAATATGGAATACATCACATATAATACAGGTTTTTTTCTCATGCAGAAATTATGCAAATTGGATGAAATTTGATTTATTCAGTGCTACTTATACACAGTATGTGCACATGTCAATACGGCTTGGGCTAGAGGCTGTATTTATGAACTGATCTTCACGAAACTTCTTGGGTACCTTTGTTATCACCTTGGGATGAGAATGAGTGTTTATGGGTGCAGTCTAAAATTCAAAATGGCTGCCACTGGCCATTTTATACCAAAATTAGGTGCAATCATTTTTTTGTACAGAACTTCTAGGACTACATTTGTTATCATCATGGAATGGTAATGAGTGCTTTTGGGCCTGGGCGAAAATTCAAAATGCCTGTCGGCAGTCATATTTACAAAAATTGTGTGTATTACACTTTTTGTACAGAACCTGTAAAGAAGATTTTTTATGTCAGTAATGTTTGCTATAAATTTATTGGGTGGGTACCTTCGTTGTCACTGTGGTATGAGAACAAATATTTTGGGGTTCAGACAGACCCACTTGGGGACTCAAAAAGGGAGATAATTAAAAATCTTTTAAAAAACACCAGACAAAAATAATGTTAATTGAATTCAGCATACCTAGTATGCATATATTCAAATGTGTTGAAGCTAAGATCCTGTGTTAATATTTGGTGTTGTTTGGGGAGGGTAAACATTATTAGCGCAACCCGATTTTCTATTTATAATGAGAAAAAATAAAACCTCACCCATGGGAACCCAATGAGCAAAAAGTTAAAAAAAATTCAAATACCTATATTTTAAGAAGGACTGGACAAATATTTATTAATTAGTATGAATCAACCTTAGAAGGCTTTGAATCAAACAGGCCAAAACAGTTGCAAACATTTGGCTTATGGTGCACCATACAAAGATCTCCATTGTAACATTAATGCCATGGAAATTTCTTACCTAGTTCAGCATCTAACTGTCAGCCACCTTTACAATACTTTACCTGCACATTTGTTACAGGCTATGGTCAGTACTTATTATACAGACCTTTAGAATATTTTACATGTACCTTTGTTATCAGGTCATTACCTAGATCTGTGTCATTGCTGTGTCACATACTATACATGTACATGTCTTAAACAAGTTGAGCTACAGTGTCAATGACACTTTTATTTTTAGCTTAACTTGACAAAGTCAAGATAAGCTATTGCCATCACCTGTGCGGAAGTCTGTGAGTCTGTTCACATTTTCCTTTAGCACGAGCTACACCCACAGTTCTTGTCTGATCGTCACAAAATTTCATATGCAGGTTTGGGGTCAGGTCTTTGAACGTCCCATTTTGGTCGTGATCGGTCAACCGATATAGCTGCCCGAGCCCAAAACCCCAAAACCATTAGCACAGTCTACAGGTCGTATTTATGAAGGGATTTCATTGTAACTTGGTAGGATGCCTCTGTATAATGCCTAGATGAGATCGTCCCCTTTTGGGCATGATCTGTCAACCGTAATGGATGCCCAAGCCCAAAACCCCAAAACTTCTAGCACAGTCTACAGGTCATGTTTAATATGGAGGGATTTCATTGTAACTTGGTAGGATGACTCCTTATGATGTCTAGATGAGAATTTCCCCATTTGGGCGTGATCTGCCAACCGTGATGACTGCCCGAGCCCAAAACCCGAAAACCTTTAGCACAGTCTAAAGGTCATATTTATTGAGGAATTTCATTGTAACTTGGTGGGTTGACTTCATATAATGTCTAGATGAGAAAGTCCCCTTTTGGGACGTGATTTGGGCAACTGTGACGGCAACAGGGGCCCGAAGCCCAAAAATCTTTAGCTCAGTCTACAGGTCATATTTATGAAGGGATTTCTGTTCACTGTGAAGGGATTTAACAAAGTTTTTTGGAGAGAAACCATTTATAACATGAAAATAGTCTACAATAAAACAAACAATACTTAATCTTCGCAATATATATTTATTATTGCGTACGCTTTATTAAATTGTCACTTTTCACACACATTCAGAGGTACATTTAGTACTTTAAAACATTGTTTCCACACACCTACCGTCCTTTTTACCGGCAAAAAGTTGTGTCCAAGCTATTTTTTTTTAAACAGGGGTTCATAATTTATTTTCAGTTTGCATTTCGCCAGACACATGCCGAGGTGGTAAATTTTAAAACCAACCATACATCAGTGGATCTAGATTCATGTATGCCCTATCCCAATTATACCCACAGGAGCCTATTAAGACTGGGGCCCCTTGTGATCACTCCACCAATCCCTATGTGTGAGCTTCCAGTGGTGGGCCTGTGGAGGGGGGGGGGGGGGGGGGGCTGAAGGCCCCCAAACACAAACCGTAACTTACTGTTTTTATCCCCACGTTTCCTCAGGAGGCACCAGAATCGATCTCAGAGCTTCAGATTCTGAAGAAATACGCCCAATTCCATAGTTAAAGACTTTGAAATATGCCAGCGTTATATCGATCTTGCCCCCGCCCACCTCCCACCAATTTCGAAAATATTGGAAATGGATTATATATATAGGAGGGGCGTAGCGAGAATTCTATAATGGGGGGGGGGTGCAACCATGATATTTGGAAGGTCGATGTGAGGTTTGCCCCCCCCCCCCCCCCCCCCCCCCCCCCCCGCCAAAAGAATGCAATCTATCTGTCATATACTGTTTTTAGACCCTACCTTTCTTCGGGAGGCACCAAAATCGATCTCCCCCAGAGTCTAGCAACTTAATCTTCTTCCCAGTGTGTGTCGGGGAGGGGGGCTGCTGACTCCCAAATGCCAACTGTCACTTATTGCTTTTAACCCTCACCCAGGCCTTCGTTTCGGGATCCTCGCTCTGCCATTGGGGCCACCGTTGATATTGTATTTCGAGAATGCCATGGTTTATCGTGGCACCTTTTAAGTGAAACTCCTGAAAAACGTGATCTCCCTGTTGACCGAAGGTCCGCGATACGGTGGTGCAAACAGAAAAGGCGGAGAGTATAGGGACTGGGTTTACTGGTTAGTGTTAACTGTTAATCCTATATGTGCTTACTTACATGAACCGGAGATTGGGGAGGCCCCACAGCGACCACATGATACACAATAGTGTGTATAGCGGGCGACTGGAATTAATATCTAATGAATTGTTTACGATAATTTTTTTCTGGGGAGGTCTAGTCCTACCTAGGACCCTCTGGCCGTTACCTCATTCTCCTACTACGATGAAGGGTAGTGGGAGGATGGGGAAATGATCGAAGGTCCTGGTTAGGCGGGGGGGGGGGGGGGGGGTGCAAAACCCCACAACGACCTTCCAAGCATCAGGATTGCCCCCCCCCCCCCCTCCCGATTATAGAATCCTGGCTTTGCCCCTGTTAGATATATAATCCATTTCCCATATTTTCGAAATGGGGAGGGGGCTTGGTCGACATAACACTGGCATATTTCCAAGGCTTGAACTACGGAATTATTGGACGTATTCCCTCCCACGGTTGAGGTCCCTTTCTCGGATATTTTTTTCCTTCAAATTCTGAAGCCCTGAGATCGATTCTGGTTCCTCCCACGCTTTGCATTTGGCGGCTCCCAGCCCTCCCCCGGCCCGCAACTGGGAACTCATACATAGGGATTGGTGGAGTGAGCATAAGGGGTACAGCCTTAATGGCTCCAGTGGGTATCATTGGGGTAGGACATACAGGAATCTAGAACTAGTATCCACCGATATATGGATGATTTTAATATTTTTTATCACCTCGGCATGTGTTAGGCGAAACGCTAACAGAAAATAAAATATGAACCTCCGTTTAAAAAAAAATAGCTTGAACGCAACCTTTTGCCGGTAAAAAGGACGGTAAGTGTATAAAAACTACGTTTTAAAATACTAAATGTACCTCTGAATGTGTGAAGTGACAATTAATGAAGCGTTCACAATATTTTACGAAGATCAAGCACTGTTTGTTTTATTGTAGACTATTTTCAAATTATAAATGGTTTCTCTCCAAAAAACTTTACGTTAACTCCACTTGTAGTGAACAGAAAGATCTAAATGTTACGCACGCGAATTAGTTACACCTCCGTCGAGCAAGTATGATAATATTCACCCCGTCGTGCACCTCAGCTAATTCGTTGTTTTCCTTGAACAAAATGGCGTGTCGATCAGTGTCGATAGAGAAATTATCTATTTTCTCTTGAAAATAGTCTGCAATAAAACAAACAATACTTCATCTTTGTTATATATATTTATTATTGCGTACGCTTCATTAAATTGTCACTTTTCACGCATTCAGGGGTACATTTAGTACTTTAAAACGTAGTTTTTATACATTTTACCGGCAAAATGTATGTCTCTCTATTTTGATTAAGGATTCGTCTCCCCTTCACGGTTAGTTTTTTCATGTGGTTTCGGTAGATGCCCCTTCCTATAAAGTTTATATTTACTACTAAATACTCGTAGTCACAAGTAGTAGTGCTCGCACGTTTCAGGGATAGGTTGCCGGACCTCGGTGCCGGACCTCGGAAGTGACGTCATGTCACGTGACCTAGTGCCGCCATGTTGTGTTGTTATGGTAACCCGCGTGAGCGGCCATGTTGTGACGTCATCTCCATAGTGATACGTGATGTGAGTGCGCATGCGCAGCGCGTGTTGTTAGGGTGATACGTGTTTCCGTCGTCCATTTTGTATACTAGAGGCCGCCATCTTGGTTTCTATGGTAGCACGTGGTTGCTATGTTACCTAAGGCCTACAATAGGACAGGGGTATGTTTGGAGGGTATGTTCGATTGAATCGAAGTATTTTCTGGAACGACTTCCCTGGATAATTACCACAAACAACCCGACAATCCCTCCAAATCACCAAAATCCACCCGAGATCACCGAAATTGACTTTATTTCCTCATTTTATCGGTTTGGCACGTAGTGCTATAGTACTAAGGGGCACAAGGGGGTGCGTTCGATTGAACAGGAGTAATGTTCTGGCTTAGTATTCTCCCAGAATCCCTTTTTGGATCCCTATCCCATGACGTTTTTTCCCCTATTAAGAATAGCACGTAGTGCTATAGGACAAATTTACCCAGAATTCTCTGCTTCTATCTATATATGTAATAGTTATCGTCTATTTGACTCTGTTCCTTTGTTCTAGAGTATACTCCAGTAGCGTAGAAGAGCCTATCAACTGGAACAGTATACCTTATTATTGCTATATTTAGCAATTTCTAGTCTATTCTTGTTAGTTCTGACCCTATTCCAAGTACTCTTGTTGTTTCATATATCTAACTAACCAATCAGATTGCTTAATTTCCCATAATGCAGTTATCTCCCTTGTGTATAACAAAAGCCTATATCCAATGGCACCCCAATTTTACCACCCCTTTTTTGAAAAACATGACCTTCGGCACCCCTTTTTTTGTCATATGTGCTTATGTGAAAAGGCACAATGTGACACAATATGCCCTATCACATAGGCACATGCTTTATGTGCCGATATGTGCTTATGTGAAAAGGCACAATGTGACACAATATGCCCTATCACATAGGCACATACGGGTGTTTGAGGATACCTATGGCCTGGTATTGTATTATTCGAGGATACCTACTGGAGAATCCCTTTTTTGTCATATGTGCTTATGTGAAAAGGCACAATGTGACACAATATGCCCTATCACATATGCTCATACGGGTATTTGAGGATACCTATAGCCTAGTATTGTATTATTTGAGGATACCTATCTAGGATACCTTCTGGAGAATCCCTTTTTGTCATATGTGCTTATGTGAAAAAGCACAATGTGACACAATGTGACCAAGCACATAAGCACATGCTTTATGTGCCGATATGTGCTTATGTGAAAAGGCACAATGTGACACAATGTGCCTTATCACATAGGCACATACGACCAAAATAGGATTCCATAGCCACAGGTGTTTTCGAAAAAGGGATTCCACAAATGGGATTCCGTTTCCATCTTGTCTCCAAAGCTCCAAGGCCACTACTGGTCTATGGTCTATCTGTCCTATCATTAGCTTTAACAACAGTCTTGTTCCATTGCGGCCTTGTACCAGTACTATTGGCTAAACTACCATCAATTACTTCCTAGCTATACCTTCGCTGAAGCTTTCAAAATGTTCCATCTGATTTCCCCCTGTATACATATAAGGCATTCCGTAAGTGGCCCAGTCCGCAAAATTTGGATTCCGTGTTTTTACATCGACACTCGAGGGTATGGAAAGGGTTTGATAACACCCAATTCAACAATGACTACAAGACTCTGAACAGAGACAACCAACCACTCCAAAACAATAAAGGTACAGAACGAAGATCCAACATAACCAAGATCGAAATAAACATAACAAAGTGAAAGAATGTCAAACTAGTCGGATTGATCGAACACGTTTGACAGACTTAACAGAACAAAGTGACCAAAGATCCAACACAACTAAGATCGAAGTGATCAAAACAAAGTGACGAAAATCGAACTGAACAGATAGAAGAGAACTGACCCAATGAGGGTATCGAACTGAATTGACCATAACAAATTGAACAAAGTTCTGAACTATAACCCCATATGTAACACAGTGTTAACCCTCTTGAACTGTTTGAATGAACTATGACCCTAATGAATGTATTAACACCCTTTGAACTGAATGAATTTTAAATTTAATGAATTTTGACTGAATGAACTACAACCCATTGAACTGAATTCTTCTAACAGGGAATGGGAATACCCTCGAGTGTCGATGTAAAAACACGGAATCCAAATTTTACGGACTGGGCCACTTACGGAATGCCTCATATGTATACAGGGGAAATCAGATGGAACATTTTGAAAGCTTCAGCGAAGGTATAGCTAGGAAGTAATTGATGGTAGTTTAGCCAATAGTACTGGTACAAGGCCGCAATGGAACAAGACTGTTGTTAAAGCTAATGATAGGACAGATAGACCATAGACCAGTAGTGGCCTTGGAGCTTTGGCGATAAGATGGAAACGAAATCCCATTTGTGGAATCCCATTTGTGGAATCCCTTTTTCGAAAACGCCTGTGGCTATGGAATCCCATTTTGGTCGTATGTGCCTATGTGATAGGTATGTGATAGGGCACATTGTGTCACATTGTGCCTTTTCACATAAGCACATATCGGCACATAAAGCATGTGTTTATGTGCTAGGTCACATTGTGTCACATTGTGCTTTTTCACATAAGCACATATGACAAAAAGGGATTCTCCAGAAGGTATCCTAGATAGGTATCCTCAAATAATACAATACTAGGCTATAGGTATCCTCAAATACCCGTATGTGCCTATTTGATAGGGCATATTGTGTCACATTGTGCCTTTTCACATGAGCACATATGACAAAAAAGGGATTCTCCAGTAGGTATCCTCGAATAATACAATACCAGGCCATAGGTATCCTCAAATACCCGTATGTGCCTATGTGATAGGGCATATTGTGTCACATTGTGCCTTTTCACATAAGCACATATCGGCACATAAAGCATGCGCCTATGTGATAGGGCATATTGTGTCACATTGTGCCTTTTCACATAAGCACATATGACAAAAAAGGGGTGCCGAAGGTCATATGTTTTTCAAAAAAGGGGTGGTAAAATTGGGGTGCCATTGGATATAGGCTTTTGTTATACACAAGAGAGATAACTGCATTATGGGAAATTAAGCAATCTGATTGGTTAGTTAGATATATGAAACAACAAGAGTACTTGGAATAGAGTCAGAACTAACAAGAATAGACTAGAAATTGCTAAATATAGCAATAATAAGGTATACTGTTCCAGTTGATAGGCTCTTCTACGCTACTGGAGTATACTCTAGAACAAAGGAACAGAGTCAGATAGACGATAACTATTACATATATAGATAGAAGCAGAGAATTCTGGGTAAATTTGTCCTATAGCACTACGTGCTATTCTTAATAGGGAAAAAACGTCATGGGATAGGGATCCAAAAAGGGATTCTGGGAGAATTCTAAGCCAGAACATTACTCCTGTTCAATAGAACGCACCCCCTTGTACTCCTTAGTACTATAGCACTACGTGCCAAACCGATAAAATGAGGGAAATAGAGTCAATTTCGGTGATTTCGGGTGGATTTTGGTGATTTCGAGGGATTGTCGGGTTGTTTGTGGTAATTATCCAGAGAAGTCGTTCCAGAAAATACTCCGATTCAATCGAACATACCCTCCAAACATACCCCTGTCCTATTGTAGGCCTTAGGTAACATAGCAATCACGTGCTACCATAGAAACCAAGATGGCGGCCTCTAGTATACAAAATGGACGACGGAAACACGTATCACCCTAACAACACGCGCTGCGCATGCGCACTCACATCACGTATCACTATGGAGATGATGTCACAACATGGCCGCCCACGCGGGTTACCATGACAACACAACATGGCGGCACTAGGTCACGTGACATGACGTCACTTCCGAGGTCCGGCACCGAGGTCCGGCAACCTATCCCTGAAACCTGCGAGCACTGCTACTGTCATATGTCTCTCCTACACTAAGAAGTTTGCTGCTACCTTCTGGAATACAGAACTCCCCCACGCTCCACCTTTGAGTAGATTCCACTTTAAGGCCCGCGGTAATAACTTTGCTTTTGCTTTCATTTAGTTTGAGTCTCCATTTGTCCCCATATGTCCCAACAATTGCCAGAATTTTCTCTACCCCCCCCCCCCCCCCCCCTCCTCCACTTTCTCACATTAGTACCACGCCATCTGCGAAAATTATCCCTGGGATCTTCAAGCCTCAAATTACTACCCCTCCGTCACTATACTGGAGTTCATCTCCCAAATCTTTGGTGTACGATGCAAAAAGAATTGGCGAAAGGATACACACCTGCATTAGGCCTATCTCCATAGGCACATGTTTTGTTATGTTACCCTGGCTAAGTTCACTACTTCTTTATATAATGCTTTCAGAATTCCAACAAACCTCACAGGTCCATGGCCTCAGGCTATCACCACAGATATGCCCTTTTTACATCCAGAAAGGCCATAAACATCTTTTTCTGTTTGTCTTTCACAGATTCCGAGCTATCATTGGGTCGATGTAAAAAGATAGTCAGTGATTCTCCTTCCCTTCCTGAAGTCATTCTGGATCTTTCTCGGAAAATCTTTCTCTTTGATCACATTCTCTAATTTCCCATACATGCAAAACTTTTCCAATGATGCTACTGACAGAAATCCCCAGATAATGGTCCAATACATCCTTTACCCATTTCCCCCTTTTGTGTGTAAATGTAAACTTGCTTTTTCTCCATTCTTCTGCAACCTCTTGTTTTTCTAGCTAAATTGAATAAGGCTGTAAAGCTTTTACAGAGTTCCTCTCCATCATTAGCTCAACTTTGATGTATGTCAAATTTGAGCTTATGCTATGGCCAGTCGTCCGTCTGGACGTCTGGCCGTCAACAATTCAATACGGCTCGAGCTAGAGGCCATATTTTTGAACCGATCTTTACGGAACTTCTTGGGTACCTTTGTTATCACCGTGGGACGAGAACGAGTGTTTTGGGGTCCGGTCCGAAATTCAAGTTGGCCACTGGCAGCCATTTTGTACAAAATTAGGTGCAATCAGTTTTTTGCGCAGAACTTCCATGTGAAAGCTCTGATTGGAAATTTTTTTTGTATGAATGTTTAATACCATGGGATACATCACATATAATACGGGGTTTTTTTTCTCGTGCGTAAATTATGCAAATTAGACTAACTTTGATGTATTGAGTGTTACTTTCTGCACTGTAAGTGCAAATGCCAATACGGCTCGGGCTAAAGGCCGTATTTATGAACCGATCTTTACGAAACTTCTTGGGTACCTTTAGTATCACCGTAGGACGAGAACGAGTATTTTGGGGTCCGGTCCGAAATTCAAGATGGCCGATGGTAGCCATTTTGTTCAAAAGTAGGTGCAATCAGATTTTTGCACAGAACTTCCATATGAAAGCGCTGATTTGAATAATTTTTGGGGTGAATGTTTAGTACCATGGTATATATCACATATAATACATTTTTTTTTCTCGTGCAGAAATTATGCAAATTAGATGAACTTCGATTTTTTCAGTGCTATTTACACACAGTAAATACACATGTCAATACGGCTCGGACTGGAGGCTGTATTTATGAACCGATCTTTACGAAACTTCTTGGGTACCTTTGTTATCACCGTGGGATGAGAATGAGTGTTTTTGGGTGTGATCCGAAATCCAAGATGGCCACCAGCAGCCATTTTTTACCAAAATTAGTGCAATCAGTTTTTTGTACAGAACTTCTGTATGAAAGTTCTGATTTGAATAAATTTTGTTTGAATGTTTAGTAATATGGAATACAACACATATAATACGATTTTTTTTCTCGTGCAGAAATTATGCAAATTAGATGAATTTTGATTTATTCAGTGCTATTTATACACAGTAAGTGCACATGTCAATACGGCTCAGGGTAGAGGCTGTATTTATGAACCGATCTTCACGAAACTTCTTGGGTATCTTTGTTATCACCTTGGGACGAGAACGAGTGTTTCTGGGTGCGGTCCAAAATTCAAGATGACTGCCAGTGGCCATTTTGTACCGACATTAGGTCCAATCAGTTTTTTATCAACTTCTATACGGCTCGTATTTATGAACTGATCTTCTCGAAACTTCTTATATACCTTTGTTATCACCTTGGGACAAGAACAAGTGTTTTTGGTGCCTTTGTTATCACTGTGCTATGAGAACAAATATTTTGGGGTTCAGTCAGACCCACTCTGGGACTCAAAGATTTCTTTTCTAGTTTAGCATCTGACTGTCGCCCACCTTTACAATACTTTACCTATACATTTGTTACAGGCTACGGTCAGTATTTATGTACAAACCATTACAATACTTTATATGCACCTTTGTTATCAGGTCATTACCTAGATGTTTGTAATTGTTGTGTCACATACTATACATGTACATGTCTTGACAAGTTGAGCTGCAGTGTCATTTGGGCCGTGAGCTGCGAAAAGGGACCTTACAAGACATCCAATGAAAACAGAGAAAGACGTCAAAAACGAACGACGTAAAAATTGTGGGCGTGATCAAATAAGTTTTATAAACAAACGCGACTTTTTATTATTTTTTTCTTTCCATACGAGGAACGCACTGATTTAATGTATTTAATAAATTAAAACTGGTTACCATAACTAAATAAATGTTTTATGTCAGAGATAGAATCAGACTCTCAAAATATTCTCTTGAATTCTGATGAATTGAACAGTTCTTTGCCAAAGAAATAGCCGAGGCGACAGTGCAACACACGTTCTTGAGACGTGTTGTCAAGAAGACGTGTTGTCTACTGTGTAGCAAACCAGTTTCAGGCGCATCAAATTGTTTGGTTGTTTCCATATGACTTTACATCTTTCCTATTAATCAATAACATTATTTAATGTCATAAAACTTCGAGGCACACAGCATTTTCTGATCAAAATTAACACACAAAAGATATATTGACAAAACACGCCGATTTCATTGTTTTCCAAGAGAGTTCGAAGGGCTGTCAGCAGACGTGAAACGACTGATTTTTTGTTTCACTCTGTTTTGTTTGACCTGTTTAAATGACGTTTCGCACTCGCCGAATTGTTTACATCAACGAGTGTTTCTATTTTTAAATCACTGTGTGACATCGAAACGAAAGTTTCCGAGAACTCGTGTTTCAAAATCATCTTTGTTTCCGTCACTTGTTCTAACATGAATTCATCATGGTCATGCAGAAATACCGTCTGAAAATCAGTTACAAGTTACAAATTTTATGTGCCTGGAATAAAATGATTTTTAACGTTGGAAGGTTTTTTTTTGTTGTTGCTGTTGTTTCTGTTTTTATTTGAAGTTCCGCTGTGGCGTAAAAATGACTAAAGTTGTCTGTTCTGTATTCAAGCTCTACTCTACGTCACTACTAGTCATTACAGTACACATAGATCATACTGACAAAGCCTTGCAGTGTTCTATTTTCTAACAGCATAGGTGGACTGTGATTGTGAAATTAAATCTGATTTGTTTTCTACAGCCCTGGATACAGCATGTCCACAGCCCACATTCTTTACAACCTCAAAAGCCGCAACACCTCATGTCAAGCGCAGTAACGTGTGACCAGTGTCGATGCTACTGGTGGGGGTGAGGTGAAGGGCATTTACCCCGTCCCCAATCGTAGATTTTGCCAGCCATCCCCTTTCTCCCATTCATCACAAACACATTCACACACCCTCTCTAACACAAACATTGAGTCTCTGCTTTTTTTTTTTTTGTAATTCCCATACACACCCAGCCGATGAACTTATCCAGTACTTATGGCAGTAAAGAATTACAAGTTCGAATGCAGTTAGCCTACACAGTTTGTGAATCCTGCCCTCAAAATATGGGTCGTAGGACCTACCTCTTAATTTTCAACGTTCAAAAACTGTGTAAACCTTAAAAAGCCACCAGAATAGTCCGAAAGCACAATTTTTTGTCTGTTTTTTTTATCTGGGAGGAGAGGTCTGGGAGCTTGAGAAAAAATGAATCACCTCACCCCCCCCCCCCCCCAAAAAAAAAAAAAAATGATAAACAAATAAATAAATAAAAATAAAAATAAAACCGTCTAATAAGTCTTCAAGGATTCCTCCTGCCTTAAAAATTATTGATATACACCTCTACCCCCTCCCCCACCCAACGCCCCCCCCCCATGGGGAGCATATCATGTCCCCTACTTGCTCCCGCCCCCTCCATGCAAGATTTTCTAGCGCCGCCCCTGCTACTGGTCAACTTGGGTAGCTCACAATTCTGTCAGTTTTTCTTTCAATTGGAGCTTTATTAATTTTGTGATCGTGATGCAACTCAGTTATATTTAGTTTAACAAAATTCAAGTATCCTTCAAAACTTTCCTTCGAAGCTGTTCGAGAAACATTTCTCGGTTCTGGTAATAGTTGCTGGGACCAATAATGTATACCATTTTCCTAAACTAATTTTAAGAAGGGATTTGCGTTTCAAAAAAGTAGAAAGTTAAAAAAAAAATCCTTCATTTTTTTCCAGTCGTCATAGGAGGCGGGGAGGGGGTGCGTCAGCTGTAAACAAAAATACACGAGGCCCAAAATTTAGCCCTTGGAGTCAGAAAAACATTTGCAAGACACTAGGCCCGTGGGGTGCGCTCCCCCCCCCCCCCCCCTTCCGAAGCCGAACCATTTTTTTCAAATCCACTTTTTCCACATTTATTTCGCTGATAAAAGACCTTTGAGCATTGTTATATATTTGGTGGTCACTTAAGAACATGATAGGTAAACGATATAGGTTTTATTTGCTTTTGAAAGTTACTTCTTCTGTTTACATATTTCTCATCAAAATTGGATTTTTGCACACACACACACACACACACACACACACAAAATGGCTCAAATTTTGTTTTTAGGTAGTCCAGGGGCGGAATGTTGCTTTTTCAGCCTCGTGTATTTTTTTTTACAGCGGACCTCCCACTAGTCCTCATGAACTGACGTTCTTTTTCCTGATGAAACTTGAAAGAATAATCTTGTTCGAATGATTGGTTGGGTGGTAAGGTAGACTGCATGTAATCTGAAATAATTAGATGATGTGATTTCACAGTAGCATGATCACAAACACACATACCCAACAGCAGAGAAGGGAATACCCGTGAGCGGTGGGGGTGGCGGGGAAGGTGGGGGGGAATCTGTAAGTTTAATACACTAGGTCCGAAAAGCAATGTTCTGCCTTGGATTATCCAGAAAAACAGTTTGAGCATAAGAAAAATTGTCTTTTTTTTGGGGGGGGGGGCATTTTTTTTCAATTTTAATGTACGACAACCTTTGAAAAATAACTTTCAAGGCAAATGAAACCGCCATGTTCTTAACTACAGTCGGCAATCGATAAATCGAAATCGGACGATTCGAATATATGAGATAACTTGAAGTTAGCTATCGGTCCTAGCAATCGGGGACTAGCAATTCCTCTCCACCCCCTCCCAGGAAATATAGACCGTCGCTGTTCTATATTTTTGGGAGGTGTGGAAGTGGTTCCTTTGTCCAGATTACAAGTGTCTGTGTTCTTGTGTTCAAGGCCTCCAAATTCTTCAAATACATCTGAAGTGTATAACTCGAAGACCGGATAAGTCGAAGTTATCGGTCGATCCCGTAAACTTCGAGTTTCGTCTGTACATGTGAATAGTGATTCTGCAAAACGTGTTAATATTGGTGTCGAAAAGTACTGAATGGCAACAAAATTTAGAATTGCATGGGAAGACAATCTTGCAGTACATTGTACTTCAAGATAACTTGTTAATGGAAGCTCATGGCAACAACATATTACAGATGCCTCTCTGTGCATGTATGCATGTAGTGGTTGATCCTGACACCTCGATCCACTTCCAGATTCGTGTTTAGAGCCTCCGACAAATACGTTTACTGAAAAATCATAACGCCTCCAATTTTTTTCCAACTCCGTGTAATTTATTGGTTGATACTGGGAAATTAATAGAGGAAATGTTGTCACCAAGATATGATACGCGATTGCTCATTCTCACACATTGTTTCTAACTTTAGAGTCAGTGACCAAACACCCCCACCCCCACCCCCCCACCCCCCAAAAAACTGTCCCGAGACGTCAGGTTACCAAGGGCCGGATACAGAAATATGGGAGCCTGGGAAGCCTCGAGTAGAAACTCAATTTTCTCTTACGCTCATAACATCGAGATCCCGAAGAGGTTTGGGCGACGAGCGGCTTAATTGGGGTCTTGTGGGGGGGGGGGGGGGGGGGGGGGGGGTGTTACCCCAAGTAAATTTGAATTTCTGGAGGCTCTCATGAAGTTTCTGAAAGCACTCTGAGCTCCAAAATGTGGAACATTTCAACAGGAAAATGGTTATTTCAAACAATATGACAAAATTCCCTGCCAAATGTGGGGGCTCTTCAAATGTGGGGCCCTTTGCGTCCGCCCAGTCTGCCCATTCTTAAATACGGCCCCAAGGTTACCTGACTGCTCTGGGAATATTTGTTTCAGCTTTTCTCATCGAATAAAGGGATGTATGACCTATTTGTGGCTTATAACAGCCTCTCCAGACAAAAGGAGTAAAACTTGTGACAGTATATATCAGTCACATTTTTAGGTTTCTTGTATAGAAGTCTCATACGGATCATTAGCTGAACCTAACTTTGATTTAAATACATTTTGCGATTTATGTATTTATTTATTAGTGCCAGCATCAAGGCTATATCATGACTCAACATAACTATAAAGTCAAGTCTTGCCAATCATTTATGCCTGTTTCCCACTTACTGAGGGATGGCACCCAGCGGCGTTGGTTACCAAGTCCTATTTTACCAACGTAGACGGGTGGAGGAGAACAATCTACATCAGTGGACATGCAGATTTTTATATCCTGGACGTCCCACGGGAAGAAGTTTTGAGATTGATATTGATGAGTTTGATATCACCAACACACATACCCCAACATGCGGCCAAACACACTGAGCTTGATAACCCCTCCCGGCAAAGATTGAGACTAATGACTATCAGGCAACTTTCAAAGGAAACTCATATAGGTCTTGGCTGAATCTATATTTGATTGCAAGACGTTTTAAAATTGAAATTGTTCAGTTTGATGGCCCGCTTCACGAATTATATAGGACCTACATGTTCAGACCCAAACGTGTTTCAATGTTATGTTTAAAATTGAGACGCATTTTAGAGTTACGCTTGACCACAACTAAATGCTTTTAGAAATTCTACACTAAGTAGTGTTTTGGAGCAACTGAACATCTTAACACGTTCCGGAATTGGACATAAACTGACGAGAAAAAACTCTTTTGTACGTAATCCTTGCACTTCAGAGGCGCTGAGAAATTGAATACGAGATTTTGTAAGCATGTTGGTGTTTAAATTCCAAACTGAAATACGTGCTTTGCATAAATGACACTCAGAAATCATGTCTTTGTCTTGTGAATATCAATTAATCCAAAGCTTGTTTGGGGCACAATAAATAAGAGAAAATAACAATTTAAAATTAATGGGCAACACTTTAATATTTAGCAATAAACAAACAAAACCCCAGCCTGTATTTGTTTAATAATTTTTACAGTGGTCCGAGAATAGGCCTATGCGCATATGCATGGGAGGGGGGGGGGGGGATAAATACTCACTGGCGTAGTCAGGAGTTTTGACTGGGGGTGGCAAAATATACGAACAAATGTATGTATAGTATGCTAGGGTGGTACATTTAGATAATTCTCTATGCAGAGCTGTGCAAATGGAAGACTTAAGAGTCACTGGTACTGCATAGAGAATAATAAAATTTTACCACAAAATTAACAAGGTGAATTTTAATGCTGTAGTGTTGTATGTGAATCCATCCATGAATAAATCTCAAAGAATTGTTTTCCTGAAGTCATCATTAAGTGGGACAGGATATGTTATAGGCATAATATATCACGCTGGCTGGAAGGCAGTGGAAGTGAGTACGCACTACCGTTGGTTGGAGATTCGGTGTTAGTTCTCTCGAGAAAAAATTGTCATCTGTGCTCTGATGCCTCTTCGACGTTGTGCACGTTGGCCCATATTGCCATTATTGGAGATGGCACTGTAAAATTTCTGTTGGTCCCGTTTCTTCTTCTGCTTTTTGATGTTTTTTTTTGGGGGGGGGGGGGAGAGGGGATGGGGTGGGGGGGGTCGTGTGTTCGTGGATTTTCCTTATTCAATTTGCCGATGCATGGAAAGCAACCGAAAACGTGCAAAAAGCATCACCCCCGACCCCTCCCCTCCCTCCTCAACAGAAAATAAAAATGAACAAGAAATAAACAAAAACGAAAAACCTGACAGCTCGGGAAAACAAAAATCTTTTTCAAAATTTTCTTTGCAGATTGCTCCTCTCACACCATGAATTAAATCATATCCACAGTGAATTAAAGCCCAGATGGTAGTTTGTTATCTTCCTTCACTCTTAAATAAAGCATTTTTTTTAAAAAAGAAATAACTTCTTACAGTTCGCTAAACGTTCACATTTTCACGAGGGATAACGTTGCACATATGCATAGTATAAGTATTACGTTGAAACGTCAAATGGTCGATTCAAGTTATGGGGCTCATGGACATCCCACTTTACACGTCGCGTTGACCCATTTATAAATGTCAGATAAACCTAAAGTAAACTTAGTTGGAATCCTCGTTTTCAGGAGAGCAGAGATGTAACTCTAACTCAGTTTAAAATTTTTGACCCCTAAGGTACCTTTTCGCAGCTCACGGCCCAATTATTTTTACACTTTCATTTTTAACTCAACTTGACAAAGTCAAGATAAGCTATGGCCATCACACGTGCGGAAGTCTGTCAGTCTGTAAGATCACGAAGTTTCATATGCAGGTTCTAGATCATGTCTAGTAGAGAACATCCTCTTTGGTCGTTATCGGTCAAACGTGACGGCTGCGCTAGCCCGAAAACCCTTTGCACACTCTGCAGGTCGTATTTATGAAGGGATTGCTTTGTAACTTGGTAGGATGTCTCCGTATAATGTATAGATGAGAACGTCTCCTTTTGGTCGCGATCGGTCAACTATGACAGCTACGCGGGACGAAACTAGAAAACCTTTAGAACAGTCTGCAGGTCTCATTTATGAATGGATTTTATTGTAACTTCATAGGATGCCTCCGTGTAATGTATAGATGAGAACGTCCTTTTTTGGTCGGGTTCATTCAACCGTAACGGCCGCAGTAGCATGTTACCTAGATTCCTTTAGCACAGTCTACAACTTGCATTTATGAAGGGATTTCATTGCAAATTTGTAGGATGACTAGATGAGAACATCCTATTTTGGCCCTGATCGGTCGACCGTACAGGAACGTGACCTAGATTTGTTTAGCACAGTCTACAGTTTGCATTTATGAAGGGATTTTATTGCAAATTTGTAGGATGACTCGTTATAATGTCTAGATGAGACTGTCCTATTTTGGCACAATCGGTCACCCATTACCGCCCCTGGTCACATGGCCTAGATTCCTTTAGCACTGCCAACAGGTTGTTTTTATGAAGGAATTTCATTGCAACTTGGTAGGCTAATTTGGTATGATATCTAGATGAGACACTTCTATTTTGATGAACCGTGACCGCTGAACCATCACGTTGCCTAGATTCCTTTAGCAAAGTCTTCGAGTTATATTTATGAAGGGATTTCATTGTAACTTGGTAGGATGACTCATTTTGGAATAATTTCACGGTAACTTGGTAACTTTGGTTGACATACATTAACTGTGAGGGCCACTTTAACCCAGGCCTCAATTCTTTAGTACAGTCTACACTTCAAATTATTCTTATTGAAACATGGCATATTGGGAACAGAAATTAACATATTCTTGACTATCACAATTATCGTCTTATTTCAGCAGCCATCTTGGATTTGGCATATGAATTGTCAACATTAGCACACCCTGCAGGCCGCATCTCTCTCCCAATCTTTTTACAAATTTCATATGTAGTTTTGGTGTGGTGTCTAGAAGAGAGCTATCATTTTTTTCTGAATTTGGTTCAAAAATTGGCCGCCAGTGGCCATCTTCAATTTGGCAAAGAAATTGTCAACAATCCCATTAGCACATCTTTTTCGAAACTCCATGTGTAGCTTTGGTGTGATGTCTAAATGGGAGCTATTAAATTTTACTGAATTTTGTTGAAAAATATGGATTTGGCATATAAAATGTCAACAATTCCATTAGCAGACCCCACGGGCCACACCTCTTACCGGATCTTTTTCAAATTGTTTATGTGACTTTGGTATGATGTCCAGACAGGAGTTATCAAATTTTTCTGCATTCCGCTGAAAAAGATATAATAATGTTTCTTAATTTTTTTCAAAAACCATTTTTGATTTGGATATAAATTGTCAACAAGTCCATTAGTCCACCCAGCAGGCCCCATCCCCCGCCCGATTTTTTTCAGATTTCATATGTAGCTTTGGAGTGATGTCTTTTCTGTATAATCTTTAGTGAATGGCCTGGCACTTTCATTCTGCTCTTTGTGACCTTTTTAAGTTTTTCATTCACACTATACCCAATTTCCCGTGTTGGCACTGTAATCCTTCCTATACTTCCTTCCCTGTCACGACTAGGTTCACAACTATGGCATCTGCCATTTCCTGGACATTGGCCTCTCTGTGTACATTAACAATCTTCAGTTTCAGTTTTTCTTCAAACTTCGCCCAGTCAGCATCTTTCCTAAGTCCCCAAATCTCACTGAAGCTTCCTAGTTTCTTCCTGTGTTTTTTGCCCCTAATTGGTAACTGTAATAAAGTTGTGGTCATTATCGAACTCCCTTTTACCCTAATCGTCCACTTCCACCTTTATCACCCTCCCTCCATAAACAGATATCTGTGAGAATATAGTCGATTATTGTTCAGTCGTTCCTCACCCAGGTCCTTTTCCCCTTGCACCTCGCAACCCTGTTCAAAATCTTTAGACTGAGCTCACATGTCAAGTCCAACACCTTCCTTCCATTCTCCTTGACTTTCTTTTCCACCCTGGGTGCCTTCTTCTTTGTCACCTATTTGCCCATTGAAGTGTCCCATCAGAATTATACCGAGTCCATGTTTTCTAATTCCGTGATATTGGACCCAACTGTTGAGTATGTTGAGTCATTCCACTCAGGTTCCACTCAGGTTTGCTTGACTCCACCACACAGTACACAGTCCCAATGACAACACTTTTGTTTTTCAGATTAACATTTACTCCATCTGATTTCTTCAGACACCTAAGCCGATGTACTGACATATGCCAGATCTGTGATCAACGAGAGATTTAAATCCTCTTTTATGTACATGCCTACCCCTCCACCTTTTTCTGACCTTCAGTTCACCCTTCACCAATCCACACACTCACCCTTACTTGGTCTACCCGTTCCTCGTGTCTTATCCAAGTCTCACTTTGGCCCATGACATTAAATTCCTCTCCCTTGATCACTGCAGCTTTTTCACTTACTTCCCTGTGGGGATCCTGGATGTTGCTGTAAAGTGTTAGAAAAAAGTGAACACATTTAGACAATCATCCTGCAATGTGTTTGAAAATTTCCAAGAATAGTCCTTTAATCCATTCCATGCTGCTGGCGATATTCTTACCCAGGAACCAAATGTTCATCCTGAAAATTTAATCAACTTTTTGACGAATGATTTCGCAAGTTAACTTTCACAAACATGTTCATCAAATCTAGTCATGGCTGCTTCTCAGCAGCAGCCATAACTAGATTTGATAAAAATATTTTAAAAAATACTCAGTGTGTTAAGAGTTAAAGCAGTTAATTTTTCTTGATTTTCTTTCTTTGAATGGTGTACATCGTCAATTATCATGTAATATTCAATACAGTAGAACCTGTCTTGAGAGACCATCCTTTTTGCCAGGCAAAAGTTGTTTCTCAAAACAGGTGGTCTCATGCGACAGGTCCATTACAGAGTAAAATAACCAAATGGTAGACGGTCACAGCGGTCTCTCACAGCAGGTTTTAGTGTATTGCATTATCACACTTAAATCAACGAAAATAAATAATGAAATTCCAATAAATACGTCTACTTCGGTCTGGGAAGCTTGTGCCACAAGATATATTTTTTTCAATTTCATTCATTCAAGGTTGCTGAATATGATTGCCTTCTCAAGCAAAGATTGAAATATGTTAATGCGTCAGTGCCATTGGCAATGCATACTTTTGATCTAAACCCCTCTACTCTGAGATCAAAATTTGAGCCTTCAAATGCAACTAAAATATTAACCAATGCAATCTTGTTTGACAGAGTTTATCGAGATTAATTGCATAATAGGAAAGATTCGCTACTTGAAATTACGGTGTTTTGACATCAGTATGAAGGGGTTAAGCAATGTTATGACTGGATGTAATCACCTCCGATATGTGAAAATGTTGAAGATTTTTGTCGAAAGGGCACAGGGTTAGATTTTGTGGTTGACGAACCTGGAAGCCATTTTCTGTTCTATCCACCATACCATTATTGGTGGAGGCTAAGGGAGTTTGGGTAGTTGTTGTGGATACCACAGATTCTCTCCTATCAAGCACAATATAACCCAGGCTGTTGAAAATGTTATTAAACAAACCAAGGTATGGGACAGAAGTCTCTCGAGGGGCAGCATAGGAATATACACTTGGCTAAACTTGACTTTTTACTTGTGGTGTGCTCACTGTGTTGCCATAGATGCTAAAAGTAAACAAGATAGATACATAAATGGTTGGCATGGTGATATGGAAACCGAGAGATGAAGCAGAACATGTTAATAGTGTTCTGAGGTAACAAATGATTTTTAGCCAGTGTGTGGGGTACAGGTCCTTGAAGTGAGCACTTTAGCTTGTACAGTACGTGGAGAGTGGATTGTAACTAAATCACCCGCGGAGTGGAGTTATCACCCAAGCTATAACTTTCAAATTTTGTACATATCGACAAAAAATACAAGCAATGTTTCAGCCAATGGACCTCCGGGTTTAACCCGGAGATCCATTGGCTGAAACATTGCTTGTGCTGGTTATGCTTTGCAACAAATTTGCAATTATTGCTTGGGTGAAATCTCCACTCTGCGAGTGATTTTGTGATAATACACTCTCCACGTACTGTATATATAGGTTATGCGGGTATTTGCACTTTTAAAACTAGATCGATGCTGTGAGTTATTTTGAGTAAATGATTATAGTTCATACTACTTTATGGGGCACTGGTTGGCACAATATATCTTATTTTCAGTTTTTTTGTACCTCAACAAAGTTTGGTATAGATAATGTCAGCATCCCAGTTGACCATCCATCAGATGCCACTCTGTTACCTGTTGGCTGTTTGTTTATAGATTCCCTGTAGGAACCCCAGACAGTGAAACAGTGCTTGTTTACGGTGGTAAAGTTTGACTTGTTTACTGTGGTAAACAAGCTCTGCTTTACTGTTAAAATTGGTCCCGGTAACTAATTCCTGGGGTGGAAGTCCTCTAAAATGGGCAAGATGGGTATAAAAAGTTGGCTGGACTTGACTTTATATTCATGATGCAGTCACCATTAACCCTTTGAACCCAGGTGGTATCTTCCATGTCAGTTCAATGACAGCAGTTGGAAGGGTCCATATTCATTATTTGGGGTAGACCCATTAATATTTTCAACGTGCAGCCTTAGGGCTGCACGTTGAAAATATTGATTGGTCTACACCGCACATTTACCTTGTATCCATCCCACTTAATGACATTATGACGTAGCTTGTGACCCGGTTGGAAAAAAACGGCATGTGGGGTTCAAAGGGTTAACCATTGTGTAGAAATATATTAACTAGCAGGGTTACGCGGCGTTGCT
This sequence comes from Pictodentalium vernedei, assembly GCA_031216915.1. Classification (NCBI taxonomy): domain Eukaryota; kingdom Metazoa; phylum Mollusca; class Scaphopoda; order Dentaliida; family Dentaliidae; genus Pictodentalium; species Pictodentalium vernedei. The sequence goes on from CM062292.1 coordinate 225,724,255, forward strand.
CGGACTGAGTTGGTGCCCCTATACACCACCACACCACCCCCACCCCGGCACTTTTTTAAACCTCACCATTAGATTCCTGGTAAAAAATTACCCCTAGTAGAACCCTTTGAAGATCTATATCGGTGAGAAAAATTTTGGTCATAACTTTTGGTGCCCCTCTACACCCCTACCCGCACCCCGATACTTTTTTAAACCTCACCATTAGATTCCTGATAAAAACGTACCCCTAGCAGACCCCTTTGAAGACATACAAGTATATCGGTAAAAAAAATTTGGGTCACAACTTTTGGTGCCCCCTACACCCCCACCCCCACCCACACACTTTTTTAAACCTGACGATGACCTCAGCCATAACAAAGTACTCCTAGTAGACCGATTTTGAACACTCGGGGTGGCCTTATATTCATTTCTATAGCAGACAGACAGACAGACAGACAGACAGACAGACAGACAGACACACACACACACACACACACACACACACACACACACACACACACACACACACACACACACACACACACACAAACACACACACACACACACACTGATTGAAAGCTACTATCAGTGAAAATTCTGTTAATTTTCTCGATGTGACCGTGTATAAAGGCAAGCAATTTCAGGCGTCCGGTCATTTAGATTATAAAGTGTATTTTAAACCAACTGATTCACATCAATTGTTGCACACAAAATCATTTCATCCTCAACATACATTTAAAGGTATCATCAAATCACAACTCCTTCGTTTCCACCGCAATTCACATGATAAGGTAAATTTCAATGAGGCTTGTTCTACTCTATTTGGCGCCCTCAGATCGAGAGGATACTCACTGCGCTTTTTGCGTACCTTAAAATCTCAGACTCTGAAAAAGCTTGAAAGTCCAACTGAAACTACTGATTTCGAACCACTGAAGATTGAACACAACAGACCGTTGCAGAATGGTAGTGGCGCGGTATTTAATTGCAAAAAGCCTTGTTGTAGATTGCATACTTTTTTACCTGATCAGAAAGAGGAATTTTCCTCGGAACAAACGAAAAATCATTATCAGATCCGTAACCCCCTCCATTGTGATTCACCAAACATTATTTACCTTATCACATGTAAGCGCTGCCGGAAACAGTATGTTGCTCAAAGTCAAAATCCTTTCCGAGAACGTGCTACTAGACACAAACAGGATACAAAACATAATGCAGATGCCCCAGTAGCACAACATTTTAACCTTCCTGGCCATTCTTTGGACGATTTCGAAATCCATCCTATTGAACAACCACCAATTAAAGACACATTAGAAGAAACGGATGAATTTAGGAAAAAACGTGAAGCTTTTTGGATCAATACGCTTCAAACCCTCTGGCCATTTGGTATGAACATATCAGAGGGCGAATGCGAAAGGAGGTCCATCATTCCTTTCACTTTAACGTACAACAGAATGAAAGTCGAAATAGCAAAAATGTTAAAAGATGAATTCAGTTTTACCAATGCTAAATTAAATGAACTTTGAATCTTCGACCTGTCATCGCTATAAGAAAAACAAAAGCTTGCGTAACATCCTTGTAAGGACTAAATTAGAGCCCATCAATGAATAACATCAGTTATTGCCAGTCAGTTTAACCAGTTCCTAAGCTCATCACTTAGTTTAAATATATTTTATGTAATTTTTTGTCGTGTTTGAAACCCATCAGGGTTCAGTAAATGAAAACAATTTTTCGGCGGCATATAAAAAGGAAAAAACGTTTCAGTAGGAAATGTCTGTGCCAGTGCGATTTTTAACCTCAAACACACACACACACACACACACACGCACGCACGCACGCACGCACGCACGCACGCACGCACGCACGCACGCACGCACGCACACACACACACACAGACACACACACACACACACACACACACACACACACACACACACACACACACACACAAACACACACACACACACAGAGTCTTGTCTACCCTACATACCGAGGTACCCCATTGTTTGTCCTTTGTGTGGACTAACGGTTTCAACCTCATTTTGCCGGTACAGTTCTGGGAAAACAACCGAGGTAAAGGGTTTCTTTTGTCTTTTGTACCTCGGTAAGGCGAAACACGCAAACTCTTTTGTCTAGTTACCTCGTCAAGTTGGTAAGACAAACGCACACACACACACACACACACACACACACACACACACACACACACACACACACACACACACACACACACACACACACACACATTCTAAAATGTAGTATAGAAGATGACTGTAAACACCAATAAATAAATTGTACACGGATGGTCCTTGCAATAACTCAAACGATTACAATTTTGATTTTCTGTTTTTCAGATTTATCCATTTGTGGGCCTGCATAGTTTTTGGCTCAGTCAACACAGTATGTCAGGAGTATTTGTACTCCCCGAACCGGCAACAACGGTGCGAGTCTATTGATTTCACCATGTCTGTCCATCCTCTGCAGACACTGCGTTCCGTGCTCTAAGTCAAGAAGTGTTTAAGATTGAATAATTACAGATGTACATTCCTTATAGCACCAGGATAACCACGGTTGATTTTGAAGATCATTGTAAAGTCCATCCATCCATGAATCCATTCATCCAGACAACCACCCAAGCAGTGTTCACGCTGGCTCAATATTTTAATGTGCCAAAGCTGAATATTTTTTTTCCCAAATGAGAATTTTTTTGTGCCAAATAAGATTTTTTGTGTCATGGGTATTTTATGTGGGAGAAGTACAAAAACTTCTTCTTTTTTCAAGAAAGATTAAAAGCAAAAAAAAGGGAAAATTACATAAAACCAAATATAACATAAAACGGAACATAAATAATAAAATATCGTGAAACAAATATAGTCCTCCATATTGCAAGTCATTAGAAAATTCGACGATCTATACGGTAACTGACTGAGTTGGGGATTGAAACTTTTGTCATTTTATTACTGTGTTAATCTTTGATTTTTGCCAATGGGGAAAGTACCACCAACAATTAAAGAAAATTTATATTCTGGTCTATTGTTCACTGGTGACGAAAAACTTGAAAGCATTCGTTGTTTACACAACACACAACTTCTTAATCTGAGGTCATCGTTAAGGACAATTGGAGAGTGACTGGTCATTGTGTGCACAACTGAACGAGATTACCTTTTTTGCAATTAATGATGTGGGCATTCATAATGATATATTCAACTAAACATTTGCTCACTTTATTAGGAGAAAATGTAATATTATATACCCAGTTTTGCGAAGTCGAAAATGGCTGCCATACAGTTAAAGGTCGGACAAAAATAAAAAATATGCCAGGTTCGTGATTTTGAATTTATGTGCCAAATACTCACATTTATGTGCCAGATTTTAAAAAAAAAATGTGATTTGGCACATGCCAGAGTGAACACTGCACTGAAGACCCATTCACCTGCAGCTGCAATGCTTTCTGACCTCTTGAGTCAAGTGTGTCACCAAGGAAGATGAAATTACACATGCACATTCCTTATGGCATACCTATAACTCCTATTGATTTTGAAAGTGAAAGTAGTAATTAACTGTTTATCAGTTTGTAGACACCATGCTTTCTGTGTACTCTTTGAGTTCAAAAGTATGTCACCCCACCAAAGAAGGAATGCCATAATGATATTGCTAATAAAACTGCCTATAATGTAAAAACAAATGTTTTCTGAAGTTGAATTGGGGATGGGGATGCATTTGTCTCGTAAGAAAAGCTCTGGTTGACAATGGAATGGCAATTTTATGATATTTTGAGCTTTCTAAAATTATTATCCTGTTCTTGTGATGTTTGGTGTGCATTTGTATCTAAGTAATCCATAGCGGTATAGAATAGAGGTCCATCTGACGAGTTTTTATACGCCCGTTTTGAAAAAAAGGGTCGTATTATGGTATACCGCTGTCCGTCTGTCCGTCCGTCTGTCCGTCCGGTCACATGTCGTACGATAACTGAAGAACACTTTGAGAGATTTTCGTGATTTTTGGGTAGGTGGTGTATATCGATGGAGGGAAGCTCCCTTTCGTTTAGTGTCGCCGTTCGATTAGTCATTCCAGAGTTATGGGACTTTATTACTTAGAAAATTGTTGATTTTTTACACGTCGTACGATAACTCGAGAACGCTTTGAGAGATTTTCGTGATTTTTGGGTAGGTGGTGTATCTCGATGGAGGGAAGCTCCCTTTCGTTTAGTGTCGCCGTTCGATTAGTAATTCCAGAGTTATGGGACTTTATTACTTAGAAAATTGTTGATTTTTTACACGTCGTACGATAACTCGAGAACACTTAGAGAGATTTTCACAGTTTTTTGGTAGGTGGTTTATGTTGATGGAAGGAAGCTCCCTTTCGGTTGGTGTCGCCATTCGATTAGTCATTCCAGAGTTATGGGACTTTATTTTTTACATGTCGAACAATAACTTGAAAATGCTTAGAGCAATTTTCATGATTTTTTGGTTGCAAGTATATGTTGATAGAAGGAATCTCCCTTTCTACTTGTGTCACTGTCCGATTTGTCATTCCAGAGTTATGGGACTTTATTCACCAAAATATAGGCAATTTTCCACATGTTGGACTTTGAGCAATTTTCATGATTTTTTGTTGGCAAGTATATGTAACCTGACAAGTACACATGTGTACTCATATTGTGTGGTTCCCTCTTGTAATTAATAACGGGTGTATCATGTGCTCATGGCGCGGCTGTTTATTAACAAGAGTTATTGTCCCCATAATTGCAAATCTAGATTGTCTTCAATTACCGAAACATTTATTTCCAGGGCTTCGGGTATGTAGGCGTAGGGGCCACAGCTGATCCAAATATTGGTCCTGCTTGTTTCAGTATTTACGAGTTATTAACCTTTGATTGATTGTGAGCATGTGTTGAGTATCTTTTTGTGTCATTTGCTGTACGGGTACCCATCTGCTGAGTTTTGTTGGCTTCTTGTTCTTAATAGCAATTTATTTCCCAAGTACTCCGGAGAGAACTCCGAATAAAATGTTTAATGGTTTAAAAAGATTTTGGTTTCAACAAATGTGTCAAAAATAGTTGAGAGGGTTGTACAAATGAGTTTTAAATTTTGAGAAAACATACATTACCCACCAGTGAATTACTCTTTGAAAACTTAAAAATATATACTACAAAGTTTCCTGAAGTGTGAAATGACCATTTGCTGCCCCTTGTGAACCCAGGAAAGTGGAGCAGTGCTTGTTTTCTTGGTAACCAAGTTCTATGTTAATGGTAAAATGGGACCCAGTATTCATTGCCAAGTGTGGAAATCCAGTAGGAAGCACGGGTATAAACAATTGTGATTGTCCCAGATGGGCCTGTCCATACCCCGCCTTCATAATTATTCTAAGACGAAAAGGGGCATACCTCTGGAAAAAAGTCTGATTGAAACTATACTCGCAGGTGCTCAGGTTGCCATGGTAGTGAACACCCATACCACGTTTCGAAGGAATCGACCCATAAACCTCGGAGAAAATAAGCGGACAAAATTCAGGCCTATGCGGCTGCTATTAGTAGTTGGGGGAGGCACTCGGGACCCAAGATCTGAAACTTCTAGACCCAAGAACTTCTAGACCCAAGAACTTCTAGACCCAAGAACTTCTAGACCCAAGAACTTCTAGGGACAAACCTGAATGCACTGGTGGCACAGTGCATTCAGGTTTGTCCCTATAAGTTCTTGGGTCTAGAAGTTCTTGGGTCTATAAGTTCTTGGGTCTAGAAGTTCTTGGGTCTATAAGTTTCAGATCTTGGGTCCCAAGTGCCCCCGCATCATGCTTATGACTAATTCCTATAGTGCATGTTTGGCTTATAAGTTTTCACTGGAGGATAAGGGAACTGTGTTTTTGTCTTTTTTTATAACAAAGACTTGGTTGTGTACATGAGAAGATATATCTCTTTCTAATAGTGTGGGTAGCCCTTAGAAGGGCTGTTTTAGTTTTGATGAAGTGCAAGTCACTCAACAGTTAGCAATATTTTTCATGTATCGCCCAAGACCATCGAATCGTACCCGTTTCTTTTTTTTAGGTTTAACAATATCATCAGATGATTCTTCCTCTGGAATAGAGGTTGTTGAATTACTTTATCTGTTTGTGTGGATGTAGTCACTAACTGTTTCCGTGCTTGACGTGCCCTTTTTCTCTTAGGTTGAGGTGTCGGTTCTGCCAACTCATGTGGTACTGTTAAAGGAAGAGATGACACTTTAAATTCTATAGGAACTGTAATCTTATCAGCTGAGAGAACAATCTTTTGGTCAGATGATTTCATGTCTTGTAGAGTCTCCAAGATTTTCTGTAATAATGTTTCATTTTTTTCATCTTGTGAAAAAGTATTATTCACCCTCTTACTTGGTATGGTATCCTTTTGATTTGGTATTCTCTGCTGTGTCATCAATGAGTTGTCAATACGAATTAAATCGTTAAAATCATCTAGTATATTGTATTCGTCCATGATTGAATGCAGAACAGGCGATTGCTTTTTATCAAATGAATTGTCTGGAATGTGTGTTAGATTTTATAGACAATGCGAGGATCGGAAATGCACTGGAGAACGCTCACGCGACAATTTTGATCGAGTGCGGGAAAATATTGTTGATAACAGACGTTTACTATCACAGCCGTCCGATGTCAACAATATTTTCCCGCACTCGATCAAATTTGTCGCGTGAGCATTCTCCAGTGCATTTCCGATCCTCGGATTGTCTATAAAAAGAAGGTGAGGTGAGGATTTGGATACATTTCATCTGACTAAGAAAATCATCTTTTGACAGAGAGGAAAAAGACATGGAGCCAACGAAGATCAATTACAGTTCCGTAGAGAGTTATGAGAGAACCAAGAAACAGAGAGCCGATGAAGAATTCGCCTTGGCTTTGAGAAAGTGGTGGTCGGCAACACTTTTGATGGAAGAACAACTTAAGAAGATTGAAGACCACCCTTTCGTCAAAGCCGCCACACGTCCGTTCGGGGAGATCCAGTACAAGAATCGACCTAAACACTGGTTTGATCTCCCCGTACATTTGCAGGAGGAAGCTCTTGTAGGGAAAAGCTATGCATGGGAGCAAGATTGCTTTACAGATGAAGAGATACTAGCAACAACCATAGACGTGTGGGAAGGTGAATTCTTCACCGAAGCAGATATGGCTTTACCACATAGCTCTCTACGGAACTGAAGATTTTTAAAAAACGGCCCTTCTAAGGGCCAACCCACACTATTAGAAAGAGATCTTCTCATGTACACAATCAAGTCTTTGTTATAAAAAGACAAAAAAACAGTTCCCTCCCTAGAGTGTGAGCCAATGTCTATATTAATTTAAAATCATTTTATATTAGGGGTTATCTATATGGTTTTGGGTTGTCATCTCTCCACCCTGTGTATACAACTTCTATAACTGGGGAAATTTTGTGTGTCTTCTTGTGTTTTATTGTAAGCATAAGGAAATTATGCTCACAATAAAACACAAGAACACATGCACAAAATAAAAAAACTTAGTGATTCGCGTTGTGGTCGAACTCTCTGTGATAGTTGTTTTTTCTATAGTAAGAATAGTATTCATTGTATGTTTAGCAATCAAAATTTTCTCTACAGTATAAACTGTATATCAGGTTACACTATAAAAGTTTTTGATAAGTATGCATACAATATTAAAACCTAATACTCACAGTGAAAAAGAGAAGTGACTCTTAACTCTTTTTTACTGTTGGGAAATAATAGGGACACGGTGATAAAAAAGGGATTATAGGACTAACCTAACAAAATCGACTAAACTATCACAGAGGTTTTAACAAAAGACAAAACTGTATTTAAAGTTGAATCATTATATTGAAATGAACTCTGAACATATATACACCGAGATCTGAGTTTGCCTATCCATGAGAAAACCTATTTACATCAAGATTCTTTTTTATGCTAGCTTTTTTATTTGATACCCAAGATTGTTTTTTGAAAACAATCTTGGGAGTCAGATAAAAATCTGATATCACTCAAGTGATCTGATTTTGAAACAAATATAAAAAATAACTTAAAAACCCTATCTCTCTTTTACACAAATGTCTGGCGAAAATTATATAATAGATGATTGGCTTTTAATAAAAAACTTAAAAAACTAAAAAATTACCTCTGTGGGATTGTTTTGACACCTGATATTTATTACAGTTATTTCAAATAATGTCTATAAGTTTGCTCAAACCATCGTCGAACATCTCTATCATTCTCTTGGAAATTTCTTGGATCAAATTTGATAGTAAGAACTGTCTCTAAATCATATCCTCTTGCAAGATGATCTAATGCAAATATACAGTACATTCCACACACAACATTAAATTCACTTTGTAGTCTCATTGTATTTATTGTCCAGGAATCTGTATTTTTCACTATGAAATTGTATATGTCTCTATCTAATGGTGGTAAACCATATGAATCAAAGTAGATAGCAGAATGATTGTCTTTAAAATATATTGCTATCCAATGTTCTCCTGGTTCTTTTGATGAATCTGTGTTCACAATATATGCTTGTCTGTGTTTAGGTTTTTGTTTTGGTAACATGTCTTTTGAACACACTTTTCCTTTTAAGGATGATAACCTTTGAGAACTGTCAAGTATAGTTTGTAATTGTATGGTTTCCATCTTCTTAGCCTTGAAAAAGGCTGGCACGGAGCCATTAATCAAGATATGCTGTATAATATGACCAGTCTCTTTTAACTAAATCTGCCCACTTTTGAATGTCTTTTTGGCAGTCTATTTCAAAGTCTATATGAGCACAATATTCTAATAAGTTTATTTTTCTTGCTCTCTTGTGTAGATTATATAGTATAGTCACTGGACACACTTTCTGTAAACACTCTGCAATGTTCATATCTATTAATGTTGTTGTGTTGGTTCGATTTTCTTCTTCACAGATATTTTTCATTTTCTGTTGCATGGATTTTGTCAGTTCTATCACTACACATTCTTGAAATAATGTTTGTATTTTTTCTTTACACATCTTGCAATGATCTCACTGACTCATCTTGTTTAATAGTCAAATATCACTTCTCTGAATTTGTTGATTTCTGTCTCACTATCAAATTCTGCATAGACAACAACGTTGATCACCTCTGGAAGAGCTTGAGCAAATTGAAGTACAAACCTAAGATTGCCAGACTTTATTGGGTGAGCCAAGGGCCCACTACTACTCTGATCAGGTGTCAAATCAATACCCCAAAGGGTATACCCTTTTGCATAATCCTGCAAAGATAAATTAAATGATTGATTTTGTCCAAAATAGCCCATAGCTTCATACAATGATAAATATGAATTTAGATAAAGTCCACCTTCAAAATTCGGTTCAAAGGGACGTGCTTTAATGGAATGTCCATCTATTGTGATTTCCAACTTATTCAAATCGAAATGTTGAAAATTAAATGGATTAGTGCCAATATCTCCATTTATATCTCTATTACTAACTAAACCAAGAATAATTCGTTTTGGCATCTGTTTATGAAACAGATAGTCTTCTATTTTTGAACGAAGACCACTTCCAATAGTAAAAGTTTTAATTTCACTACGTCTTATGGGCATTTTATAATTTGTTCGATCTATTTGTGCATTAAGATCATTCGCAAATTTTGGAAATAAATCCAATGCCGGTATTCTGAATATGGCTTTTTGAATTTCTATTTTTCCATTTTCACTACCAATCAAACAAAATTTAGTTGGAGCACGATGCAATTTAATTCTCATCTCAACTCCATTTGGTAAATACTTATCTTGCACAAACAGATCTAAATGCAGTTTTCCTCTTAGTTGTACATTTTTGCTTCCACCAATTATTTTAGCTCGCTCAGTCAAACCTTTGTTAGACGAAGCTTTACTAGTTTCTGTGAGGTGTCCAGGAGTATCTCTATACCACAACTCACTAGCAGCTAGATGTGTTTTTTTCACATCTTTTGAATAACTAAGAAAATTCTCAAAATATGCTCTATAAGGATAAAGATCTGTATTGGTGGTGATAAGATTGCCGTTCAGTGTAACATCAATTTTACTGAACATGCTATGAAAAAAATTATTGATAGGAGCAATTTGTGTATCTCCAGCCAAAACACTCCCATCTTGTTTTGTAATTTTAAATTGAACTTCAAGTGTAGATGCTGCAAGATCTAACCACTTGGTTGTTTGTCTTGGAATTAAAAATTCTATTGGTGAAGAATTATTTAAAGATGCAATAGGAAATTGTTCAATTTCACCAATATTTTCTATACCACTTGATGTTGGTGATACATTATCTGGATCAAAACTACTACCAAAATGTTCGCAAGATCCATGTAACATCATGATTTTTTCAATCAAATATATCAAGTGGTCTTGATTTTCGTTTTGAATAAGCTTGTCTTTGACGTGTCTTACCTCTACGAGAACGAACCACAGACTGACGTTTTCGTTCTTGTTTTTGTCTTTTTATACCTAAAGCAGATTCACCAACTGATTTCAAAAGATCTTTTCCATGAGTTAATAAAATGTCTTTAGGTGCTTTACATTTTTTTATCAATTCATTTGCTATTTCTAAACCATGTCTTAATCCATCTCTCTTTAATGTTTGAAATGCATTTTTTGCAATTGGTTTTATAAATGGTGCAGCTGTTCTTATTGCTGTACGAAAAATAGACCCTAATCCATATCCATATTGCCGTGGTACACCTTGATACACCGGCATCATTTTTTACAAATTTAATTTATGTCTCTGTCTAAAATGCAACTTGACAACTGTCTTGCCACTTGCAAACTGAATGGGTTTACCAGTGTTCCCATTTATATTTATACTAATCTGATCAAAATAAGATTTTGATACTGGTACATAATGTACATTATCAAATTCTATATGAGTATGCAAAGACTCTTTATGTGATTCAAATGGAATCACACGTAAAATAGGTGCTTCAATATCACCTAAAAATGTATAATCTGCTATGTCAGCATAAATAAAGATTTGATTGAAATCCACATTTAAGTCCACATTATATTTAAATGCACCTTTTGATGTGTTGGGAAAAATGACAGGAAAAATATCTTTACATCCCATTTTTTGTAATAAACTTTCTGACATTTCAATACCCACTTTCCCAATACTATTTCCTACTATTTTTACACGCCCTTGGAGAGTTGAAAATCCAACATGAAATAATACAGCAAATGATTTAAATATGTCTCCAAGTTTTTCTTGAATTTCTGTTTGCATTGCATCTATGACATGAGCGCCATTTGAATATGCACCTGATAAAATATTTAATTCAACAGCAGCAACACCTTTGTGTAATGTATGTTTCAAATTCGTTTTATTAATACGATTTGATATTTTGCTATCTGTCACAATGATTTTAAAAACAGATTCTTCATCTGTAATATTTTTTGCTTCCGAAGGTAAAATTACTTCAACTAATCCCACTTCCCAATGTTCTTTATCAACATGAATGGGTTTAGATAATTGTGTTTGAAAACAACATTGGTTATTATTTGGAAACATATCCATAGAACTATCACTCAGAAGTGTTACGTAAAATGAATTCATTTTTCTTATCTTGTGGTTGTTTCAAATATTTTAAACCTGGACTTGGAAGAATATATCCTAATGAACTACTTAATAACACTAACCACAATTCTTTATCAGGGCTTTGTAAACTCAAATGTGCAATGGCAGTAATTATAATACCATAAATGATAATAATCTGTGTGAAATAAATGACTTGATTTTTTGCAACACGATTTCCACAAATTTTAAATTGTTGACTTTGTTGACTTTGTACATCAACACTTGTGGTTTCATTAGGTAATGAAGTTTCATTTAATGACATATTCTTTTTATATCAAATCTGATTCTGCTATCCAACTATCAAATTTCTTTGGATAACCTTCCCAATGTACTTTAAGTTCTTTGATAATTTTCTTTCCCACACGTCTTGACCGTCTATTAAGAATTGATTCAATTATATATTTTTTATCATCTTTTATACTTTGAATTTCTTGTGGATAGAATGTCCCTTGTATTTTTTCACCACCCATATCTTCAAGTTTATAAGTGGGTGGTACTGTATGTTTTACATGAGTAATTTTAAATAACTCTTTTGTCCAATTTGGTAAATACCCTTTTTCAAATGTACGTTTGGTTTTATTAATACGTACTATATCACCAACTTTAAATTGTATTTTTTTCTTTTTAGATTTTTTTTTACCATACAAATGTTGAGATACTTCTACTTCATTTTCTAATGATACTGAAGCAGGAGTTCTCTGAATACTTCGATGAAAACTATGATTATATCCATCAACTAAATTTTCCAACACATCAATGTACCTTAATGTACGTTTGTGTGTAAAATATTTCCACATTCGTGTTTTCAATGTACGTTGAAAACGTTCAACAATACTAGCTTTGGTTTCAGGATTTTCTGTTGTGAAGAAATGAATGTTTTGTTTCTTTAAAAATTTTTGTACATCTTTATTTTTAAATTCAGAACCTTTATCAGATTGTAATGATAAAGGTTTACGTCCAGAAGTTTTCAAAATACTCTGAAAAGATTTTGTTAATGTCTCTCCTGATTTATTGTGAATGGGTATTACCCATGCATATTTGGAAAATACATCAATAACACAAACTAAATAACGAAATTGGTCATTGTAAGATTGTAAACTTTGTAAGTCTGCTAAATCAATCTGCCATTGATGATCAATACCACCCACTATAGTCTTACGTCTTGAAAATTTTTTACGGATGGGTTTATGTAAAGTATAAGTTCTTTCTCCTTTCAACCATTTTTTCACTTGATCAATTGTGATGGAATTATCTTTACTATGAGCTGCTTTGTACAATTTTTGTATACCACCATAACCAGCAGGATGTTTTGTATTGTAATATATTTCAGTTAATAAATCATTCAATAAGCTTCCCATTTTTCAGATAATCTACGTTTTGTCAATTTACGCTTTAGTGCTGACTTTGGTGTGTCTTCCTTCCACTGCACTCTATGACCTCGACGAACTTTACGTTTTGGTGGGGAGGATTGAGGAGTTTCAGACCAACTATCTTCTGGAGAACTTTGATATTTACTGGGTTTGGGTATAGGTTGTCTATTCATCCATAACCAACGTTCACGATTACCAACAAAATCTTGAGGGATATTTATATCTTTTAATCCACGACTAAACATTTCCCATCCACTCGGTTTAAAACCTTTTCGGTGTCTAAGAACATCATTGACTAAATCTATGATATTTGAACATTTTATGACTTCTCCATCGTAACTTAATACACCCTGATCATCCCAACTCATGTGTGGATGAGATGATAAAGCAGATAATAATGAAGTTGCTTTACGTCTCATTGTAACAGGGACACTTTCTATAATACGATCTCGTAAAAATAATGATTTTTCTCCTGACTCAGGCAATGGAACCAATGTTGGTTGTAATGCCTTTTTATGTGACATTTGAAATCTTTGTAAAGTTTCCCCATACTTTTGTTCTTTCTCACTTTCGGACAGCTCTGAATTTCCTAACACAGATGATAAATCATTTTGAAGTTGTGCAGTATTTGTAACTTGTGGGTTAGGGGGTAATCTTGGTCTTTGAGCTTTTTCATTTCTAAAACGTTGCATATCTTCTAACATTTGATAAGGTACAATAGCCATCTTTTTCATATTTTACTGACTAATTTATTTGCAAGATTTGTTGCAACTCCTATAGCAGGTCCAAGTAATGGTAAAAAACCACCTTTTTGATTTAAAATTTGTTTTTTCTTTTTAAGAGTTATTGATTTACTAGCGAGTGCTCGTAGTTGTTGACGCTTTGGATGTAATTTTTGTTTCTGACTTTTTGTTAGATGTATGTTGCCTTTTAAAAGATTATGACAGCATTCTGACACACAATTAATTAATTCTTTAGGTGCATTTTTCATAATTTGTTTTTGAAATGCTGGAGGAGTTTGACTTAAACCTATTAGCATACCACCATATTTTTTAACTAAAGGAATTTTTTGTTTCTTATTTTGTCTCACCATCTTGCTCTTATAGAATCTAATGATTAAATGAAACAAATATAAAAAATGTAATGCTATTTATACATGTGCAAACTTTATATTATTTAAAGTAAGACCTTATCCCTTTAACAGGTTTAGGTGTATTTAAAGCTGTAAAACGTGCCATTGTGGGAATCTTTTCTTTTAATGGTACATGTTGTGTATTTTGTAGAGAATACATTGGTTCATGATTTTTAACACCATCTTTTGTTATTGACACTACACGTGTTAACTTAAGTGGTGATACTTTTCTTTGTCTTTGAAGATTTTTCACAAGTAATGCTTTTGTTTTTGTAGATGGAGATCTATGAGGTGCAATTTCAAAATTTGTGTACATATATTTAGGTCCTACCTTTCGTTGATTTGTTATCTCTCTAGAACTTGATGAGTTATTTGATCTTTTCTTAAGGGATTTTCGTTTCCTTTTAGGTGACTTTTGTTTCTTACTCTTTGTTTTTTTGAATGGTGAATAGAATGATCTACTTGTCTTATGACCATCCCATCGAATTAAATTACGAATGATAACACCACCAAAAAATCCACCACCTCCTGGTTTTAAAATAATGTTTCGTTTTGTTGCAAGATCAACTCTGGGATTTGCAAGTTGTTCAAGATCTTGGTTATGTTTATCCATGTAGGTTAAAGTTTGTTTTGGCAATTTAATTTTCTTATTAAGTATGATTCTACTTGCTAATGTAAACCATTTTAAAATTTTCTTAAAACCTTTCTTAAGTAATTTTTGTCTTGCAAATGGACTTGTTTCTTTACCAAGTTGTTCCAAAGATTGTATGAATGATACCATGATGATGTGTAGTCGTTGACAAACTTTGACTAACTAACATCAACTCATTAGAACATGGGGAATTTATAGTTTTGTATAAATGATGGGACCACGTTCATTTTGTGTTACCCAAGGATGAAAAATATCAGTTCTTAATCTCAAAGACTCAGGAGTTCTAGGATGAAAATCAATTAATAAATAACCATGATCAATACTTGTTGCATCTTGATAGCATGCATTTAAATGAGGTAATTGAACTTGATTTGCCAATACTTTAATTTGTCCTTTATCTCTGGTATTTTGAAATAAAATCATATAATGTGCATTTAAACTTATGGTACGACTAGATTTAGATTGTTGAAACATATTTTGTGTAATGTAAATGACACTTGCATTTCTATGATGTCCTTTTCGTGTGAACCATAATTTAATTTTTTCTTCATCTTTATCTCCTAACATATCATCAAAAACTACAAGATGGGGAATAGTGACATCACTGACAATTTCATTTTCATCATCAGAGATACCATCTATGAATTTAATATCTTCACTTTCTTTAAGTAAAGTATATGTATTTTGCCATTCTTTATAACACCAAATTATTTTTTGTGGGGGAATTTGAAATAAGTCATGTTTCATATCAATAAGCTTTTTGACAAATTCTGTTTTTCCTGAACCACTAGGTCCCGAAATAAAGATATTACATGCGTGTTGAAACAATAAACATTCACTCGATGCCATAACTGTATTTGTGTGTGAAAAAGTTTTGTCAAATCACTCACTTATATACTTTCTGATTCCATACCTTGCTCATGTCTTTTAGTAGGTATTCGTTTTAAGGGTGCTTTTAACTCAAATAAAGTTTCTGAAGAATCTATTCTTCTATCTATTTGTGGTACACATTGTCTATACAAGTAATTAATGATTTCTTTATCATAAATTATATTACCCCACACAACTCTTGTCCAAATATTTTCTATATTATCTTTGTAAAAAGCATTCATGATTTGTAATGCATTACAAAATTCCCCATACATTTCATCTTTTCCCAATTGATTATGAATAAACTCTTTTGTGTTTGTTGGATAACCAGGAGTGATCAATTGAAATGCATATAATAATGCCTTACGTGTAATCTTGTTGTCTAAGATACGTCTTACTGGTTCCATGGTTGAAATCAAAGTGATGAATCTTTTGTCTCTTCTGATGTATTTTGTGCATCAGGTACTATATTACAGTATGCACTTTGTACATCAGGACGGTCAGGAAAATCATTTCCTGCATTATCTGAAAACATTTTATCTAACTTAGTTTTGAATTGTCCTGCAGCTTGTCTCGCAATTATGGTACTAAATGATGTACTTTGATCATTTAGCACCATGAGTGCAAATAAAGACTTAGAATCTGGAAAATCATCTAAACACTTGTCATATTTTTTCATTGTTGAAAATATTTGATTTAAAGTGAATCCATCACTGATAATATTTTATCTGGGGGTGTTTGCATACTTGTTGGTGGATTGTATAATTGACAATTTCTTATCAGTTGAATATAAGAACAATTTGATGACCACTTAACATGTTCTTGCAAAGGAATATCTTTTTCTTCCCAATTCATTAAACCTTGTCCACATACAAAACATTTTACTTTACCATCTCCCACATAGAAAAATCCAGCTTTAGCTAAGTCTTCTTTCTTGGATTTTAAAATAGGATTTGTAGTCATACTAAAACTTGAAAGTCTTCTTAACTCTGACAAGTATATGGGATAAGTAGGATTGAGTGGTAGAGACATCTTGCCTGCTCAGTGTTCAAAGTTGAAATGAGAAATCTGAAGGGTTCTTTTATACCTTAGGCCCATAAGGTTTTGTGTCATATTTATCCACTACAAAATGGTTTGTGTACACAGATCTGAATGTTTTGGTTTGTAATTCAATTGTGACATGTCTGTTCTTGTTCAAACTTGAAATGAGGAATCTGAAGAGTAATTTTTATACCTTAAACCCATAAGGTCTTGTATCATATTTATCCACTACAAATCGTTTTGTGTACACAGATCTGAATGTTTTGGTTTGTTTTTCACTTGTAACTTGTCTGTTCTTGTTGCGTTTAATTCTATGTGTGTATTCAATGTTCATTTTGTAATTATGTCTGTCTTGTACACATTCCACCATGGATTCAAAATTGACTTTTTGTGATGTATTGTAGTCTAATGTGATTCCTTTAACTTTACATGATGTGTGTATTTGACCATCTTTAATGTATTTGTAACCATAATTTTTTGGACCTAAACCTACATATTCAATAATTTTTGCATCTGGATGTTCATCTGTCCATTGACCTAACCTACTGTTTATAATTTGTGGATTCCAAAGTGTGGGGTTATGGATGTAAATACAACTGTCTGTGTCAAAGTATAATACCCGTCTACCCAAACGTCCTATTACTTTATATAATTCCATTCGTGCATAAGCTGTGACAAAAGATGCAACTGCAACATTAGCTGATTTGTGAGGTTCATAAACATCTGTAGATTTTGTGTAATTGACTAAAATGCATTTATCATGATCAAACAATTCAACATTTTTAATAATGATGTCTTTATCTTGTATCAGGTCAAAATATTTGGATGGGTCTTGTATGTATTCTGTTTTTGTTTTTAAATTGTTTTGTGCACTTTTCCCCATAAACAGTTTAACATGGTTTTAGCAAATGATCTTTGTCCTGGATTTTTTTCAATATTTTCCAAATGTATGTTTTCAATTTGTGCATAGTCTTTCTTAAATGTATCTTTGTCTGTTTCTGTTTTCACCCAATCTGGATATCCACTGGCTTCTTGTTTCATTTTTAAATATTTGTTCACATAATGTTTGTAAATTTCTGAAGACCATTCTTCCCAATGCCAAATCTGATAAGTGTCAAGTAATGTGTATCCCATTCCCAATGCTTTAAAAAGTTCAACAGATGTCCATGTACCTGTAATACTGCATTGATCTGGTGTGTGTTCACATTTGTCTAATTCTTGTTCTGCACATGTATTGCAAAGTGTAAAAACCATTTTCTTGTTGCAATGAATTGGTAATACTGGCATGTGTAGAGATTGTGGTGGTAAAACTTTACATTTGATAAGCCCCCTGTACTGTCTTATATTATTCATGTCTATGTTTTCTTTTGTGAGTATATGTGGATGACCTACTGGATATTCTCTGTGTTTATTGACATAAGGATAGAGTGAACAGATGTCTATGTATTTTATTTCATTGCCTGTGTCTTGGTCTATTTTATGATGTAATTTAATGGCATTTGTTCTCCCCCCAAATAATGCTTCACGTGGTTTAATAGGATCCATGTTTGGAAAAAATGAATTTAATGTTGATTTTACTTCAGGGTTTGATTTGCAAAAATCATCAAGTTCATGTTCCCATGTTATTCTCATGTTATACCCTAATGATTCTAAATGGTGTATGCGTTCCTGTGTATTGTTGTATAGAGTTTGGTAGCTTAACAAATTGATTGGATTTTTCTCATGTCTGTTGTCTTTGTAACATGTTATGCACCCATGCCACATACATCCATAAAATTCAAAGATTGTATTTGTGTCTTTGTGAAACCCATCAAAATAATATCCCCCTATTTTAACTTCCCCACCATTGAGTGCATGTTGAATATGTATGTTTTCTTCCTGTGCAAGTGTCTGTAAAAATCTAATGGCTTTAATGGAGTATTTGACCTTAGCAGGGTAACCTATGTCTGAAATGATTGCCATTTTGTTTTCTGGAAGTGAATTTTTTCTCCAAGCTTTTGTACATGCATCGGCTAAGGTAAATGCTTCTCTCAAGGGATCTATGCCATCACTATCTATAAATTTTTGTCTGAATTCCCCACACCCCCTACGTAAGATATCTACATCTGATTTACAGTATAATTCCATTTCTTTTTGAAAATCAAAACTGGCATTACTAGTAATTTTTTGGTTGTACCACTTGATAAAATCTTCCCTATCTGATGGAGACATTGAATCTGGCATATACAATGTTGAATCTAAATAAGAGCCAATATAATTTTGATAAGCTTGTGTGTTTGCCAAATGGGGAAAATAACCTTTTGCTAATTCTGTCAAGCCAAATGTTTTGGGAAATTGTGCCAATCTCATTGAAAGAAAATTTAAAGAATCTATAAGTCTAATACTACAAGCTTTAAGTGAAAGAATTTTGTTCCCATTCATAATTACATCAGGAGTTGTTGTACCAGTTTCAATGAGGTGTCTTAAAATAAATTGTCCATCAAAACCTCTTAAATTGTGAGCAATAGCTGTTGTCCCTTTATGTTCCTTACTGAAAAGCCAATCACAAAAATCTGATAAAGTAGATTCCCCTTTAAATATTGATTGCCGTTGTCCAAATTTGTTACAGGAAATACATTCTTGATCTATAGATTTGCAAATACATTCCCCACATGCACGATGAGCAACACAGAAATTTGGGATATGAACTCCTGAGTCTTGTGTGGTTTCAAAATCAAAAAATACAAATGGAATGTTTGGTATTTTTTCATCCTCGGGTGAAGTGTATTTTGGAATGAAACATTGGTGATCAGAATTAACTACTTGTTGACAATATTTGCATTTTGTGAATCCTTCACAGATATGTTTCCCTTTAGTTGGATATATTAATGAATTGCATGTTTTACATTTTTGAACTAATTGACAAATTGTTTTTTCTTCTTTCCCCTTTGTAGTGATATGGTTATTATAGCATGATAAACTTCTAAACTGTCTATTGCAACTGTAACAGGTGATGGGATGTTCAGGAATACATTTTGTTGGAGCATAGCAAATACAACCAAAAGGGCACATGTGACGTTCTCTCTGTTGGACACCTTTACTGCAAAGTTCACAATAGTATGAACATCCTAAAAACCCTGTAATTGTTGTGATAGTATCAAAATGCTGGTCATGGTGGTAAATATGAATAACTTTACTATCAGTGGTGGTAACTGGAGGTTTGAATAAAAATTCACTTTTTGCATACTGTGGATGAATTTTAATGACATACTCTGGGTAAAGCAGGTCTTGTATTTTATAATATTCTTCATATCCACAAGGAATATTATAATCAAGACCTGCTTTGTCCATCAATGCCTTAGCTTCCAACTCTTGTGTCGGTCTATCAGAACGTTTAATATTTTTCCATTTCTTTTGCCAAAGTTCAGAATTATCTTTATCAACATGACACTTTCCCACTACAATGGCCCGTGCGAGACACATTAAATCATTAACATTTTTAATTTCAATAATACTCTGTTTACTTTTAACCATTTTATTAACAGACGAAAATGAAATTGGTGCATGTCGCCCAGACCCTTGTGGTAGAGAAGTGTGTGTTATTTCCAAAGATAATTGCCCATCATGGATAGTAAAGTTATCATTTGATTGTACAACTTTTTCTATTTCATCTAATATGGTGTTACCAGTGATAGCCGAAGCCTTAGTAAATGGAATAAATATACCTATTTCTAATCCTGGGTGGTTAACTGATATTCTCATTGGATCATTGTCTTCTACTCCACATTCTTCTTTAATATCGTCTACCAAACTGTCAAAGACTTTTCCAAGGGTGTCAAATGGATTCTTTTGATTAAATTGTTTGAATGTTATACTACATACATGGGATTTGGAACGGAATTTTCTTGATGTTTTTTGTAGAAGTGGGTGAATGGTGTATAAGTCTCTTGCTGATTCTACTCTCTGCTTTTTGTTATCTACTTCACTCTCTGTCTCACTATATTCTTCAATGGCTCTCTTCATCTTTTCTTCTATCGTCTTCTAGCTTTGAAAATATGTCTTGTCTTCTTGAAGTCAAAAAACCAAGTGTGAAACATCTTAAGATTCTTCCTCCTTTTATACTTTTTTAATGTACATTTAAATGTGCATTTAAATGTACATTTAATACCCACTGAATTATACTGTTAATAAATGTTTCTTATACACATTTGAAAAGTCATAAAATGTAATCCATTCACTCTATGGGACAATTCCTATGGTAAATATTTTATAGCTTTTATTTGTTAAGTGTATCTTTCAGTCAATATTTAACAACAGCAATATAGTATCCAGAGATTATTGAGTGTAAGAGATAGCATAACTGTTTGTAACCAAATGAATGTATATTTAAACAATTGTGTGCAAATGCA
Organism: Pictodentalium vernedei; assembly: GCA_031216915.1. Taxonomy (NCBI): domain Eukaryota; kingdom Metazoa; phylum Mollusca; class Scaphopoda; order Dentaliida; family Dentaliidae; genus Pictodentalium; species Pictodentalium vernedei. Next base: position 225,745,261 of record CM062292.1, read on the forward strand.
TGTTATGGAACATTTAAGTGTGCAATTAAATGTACATTTAATACCCACTGAATTATACTGTTAATAAATGTTTCTTATACACATTTGAAAAGTCATAAAATGTAATCCATTCACTCTATGGGACAATTCCTATGGTAAATATTTTATAGCTTTTATTTGTTAAGTGTATCTTTCAGTCAATATTTAACAACAGCAATATAGTATCCAGAGATTATTGAGTGTAAGAGATAGCATAACTGTTTGTAACCAAATGAATGTATATTTAAACAATTGTGTGCAAATGCATGTTATGGAACATTTAAGTGTACATTTAAATGTACACTAAAAAAGTATAAAAGGAGGAAGAATCTTAGGTTGATTCACACTTGGGTTTTTGACTTCAAGAAGACAAGACATATTTTTGAAACGCTCCAAAAGTTAAAGATGGATAGAGTTACAGATCCAAGATTAGAAAAAGCAAGTGATGCTAAAAGTATTTACTATAAACCATCTAAATGGGGAGAAGTTAGAAGACTTGTGAATGAACTTTATAAATTGATATCAACACCTAAAGAGATGATTTGTTCCATTTGTCATCAGAAAGGACATTGGGCGAATACATGTTCAGACAAAGGGCCATGTTTTTATTGCAATGAGAGAGGACATTGGATTAATGAATGTAGATTGAGAAAGCTATCGAATAACTCTGTGTCTCAACCAAGATGGGGTTCACCAGCTGTTGATCAACGAGGACCAGTAAAAGTTTATCCATGGTCAGAATACATAAAGCATGCAGAGGATAGATTACCAATTACAGGTTTCAACTTACAACTTGATGAGAAAGACATTGACAACCACACTTTACAGGGGATGAGCACGGTACCATTACCACCACCTCCCAAAATAAACTTTACAAATGAGAAAGATGACTTAGCAGAACCTGTGTTACCAGAGTTTGATGATAATGATGATACATTATTATATAATATGGATATACCCAAAGAAACAAAAATGGAAATCGATGATGAGTTAGAAGTATTATTTCCAGAGAAAGAGGAACCACCAAAGAAAGTTACAAGAAAACGAAAAGCTAAAGACAATAATTCTAAAATAGGAAAACTTGCCAAGAAACATTGAAAACAGTTTTTGAAAGTGACATTTTCATAAAAGACATCTACAAATCTGTAAATATTCATGGAATAAAAATTTCGGTTTTGAAAAAAGGTAATATTATTTTGTTGTTATTTAAACAGGGGAAAATTTTTTCCAACTCAAGATTTTTTAAAAAATAAAAAACATTTTTCATAACATTATTTTGCAAGCACAAAAAATATTTTTGTGTTTGTAAAATGAATGTTATGAAAAAGTTTTTTCATAACATTCATTTGCAAACACGAAAATATTTTTCTTATAAAATAAAAAACTTGCAAGACAGAAAAATAATTTGCAAACAGAAAAAATATTTTTTGTGTTTGTAAATTGAATGTTATGAAAAAGTTTTTTTCATAACATTCATTTTACAAACACAAAAAATATTTTTCTTATAAAATAAAAAACTTGCAAGACAAAAAATAATTTGCAAACAGAAAAAATATTTTTTGTGTTTGTAAATTGAATGTTATGAAAAAGTTTTTTTCATAACATTCATTTTACAAACACAAAAAATATTTTTCTTATAAAATAAAAAAACTTGCAAGACAGAAAAATAATTTGCAAACACAAAAATATTTTTATGTTTGCAAATTATTTTTGTTTTTTACCTAAATGTTTTCACACAAAAACATTTAGGTAAAAAACAAAAATAATTTGCAAACACAAAAAATATGCCATGACAGGGAAATCTAGTGTGGGAGCTATGAGGTTAACCTCTTTTGAATTGAGTAATGAAATTACAATTGAACAAAAAAGTTCAATTCATTCCATTGTGGTAGCACTGAAATGTGCCACTCAAGTGTGTAAACGTGATATCTCTTTTTAAGAATATGGTGGCCCTTATAAGGGCCGATTTTACTAAACAAAAAATGTTTAGTTTACCAACTTTATTCCATTTCTCTTTGCGGCTCTCTTGACATCCTTTTGATTGACGAGATGTTGTGATCCTCTTCCCCTAATTGTTGCATAATGATAGGTATCTCTTATCAATTTTCGAACAAAACAGTGTAAGGCTTCTTCAGCTTCATCAAGTGACAATGGTGAGATATTATTCACCCCAGCTTTTCTTGCCAATCTTCGCAAATTACTCCTTGGAATAGTATTACGCTCCTCTCTCTCCATCTTCACCTCTTCTGGTGGAATAGTATTGCAGTCCTCTCTCTCCTTCTTCACTTCTCGTGGCCCACATTCACCTTCTAGTGATGGAATCTTTACCTCGATGGATAGCTCAATTCTCATGATTGATGATAAGAAAAATGACGTTATGATATCTCCAGCAGTGTTTTTATAGACAATGCCAGGATCGGAAATGCACTGAAGAACGCTCACGCGACAATTCTGATCGAGTGCGGGAAAAAATTGTTGATAACAGACGTTTACTATCACAGCCGTCCGACGTCAACAATTTTTTCCCGCACTCGATCAGAATTGTCGCGTGAGCGTTCTTCAGTGCATTTCCGATCCTCGCATTGTCTATAAAATCTAACACGCATTCCAAACAATTCATTTTGAGACAACATGAAGTTCTCGCTAGAGATGAATGAATACAGAATGTGGAGGTCCTGAGAAATGTCTGACGCTGATTGGAACCGCCGATTAGAAGAAGAATCTATCAGAATAGAGAGAGAGAAAGCACGATGACGCCAATTAGCTGAAGATATTTTCGGTCATATGAGGAGAAGTGGTGGACCTCAGAAATACACTCGACAGTGGGGCCAGCAGCTTATTGATGAGTTGGAGCGAAAGGCAGGGATAAGACAGTTCTTAGCTGTCCGCGGTTATGAACTGGAGAAATACCGGGTGAAGAAAGTTGACTTGTATCCTGATCTTAATTGGCAGCCAGAAAGACGGTATAAAAAATGTGAAGTTAAATCCAATAACCTGTATCCAGATTTAAGTGAATTCTCATGAGGATTCCTACAAAATCTGGATACAAGTTATTGAATTTTATCTTGACAAAAATCAGGATACAACTTAAACTCATTCATCCTATTTCTTATTATCTCTGTTTGTCATTCTAACCTATCAATATTTTGTTACTCTCACAAATGAGTGTGATTTCAAAATGTGCCTTCGTGGCAGCCCTTCTAAGGGCTACCCACACTATTAGAAAGAGATATATCTTCTCATGTACACAACCAAGTCTTTGTTATAAAAAAAGACAAAAACACAGTTCCCTTATCCTCCAGTGAAAACTTATAAGCCAAACATGCACTATAGGAATTAGTCATAAGCATGATGCGGGGGCACTTGGAACCCAAGATCTGAAACTTATAGACCCAAGAACTTCTAGACCCAAGAACTTATAGGGACAAACCTGAATGCACTGTGCCACCAGTGCATTCAGGTTTGTCCCTATAAGTTCTTGGGTCTAGAAGTTTCAGATCTTGGGTCCCGAGTGCCTCCCCCAACTACTGCTATTTCAAGTCGAAAAGGGTGCAATTCTGGCGAAAGTGATCCAACCGGAACTATAATCGCAGGTGTACAGGTTCCCATGGTGGTGAACATTCCTATCAAGTTTCGAGCAGATTGGTCCAAAAACATCTGAAAAAATCTCCGGACAAAATTATGTTCACGGACGGACACCGACGGATGAGATGATTGCAGTATACCCCGTCTCCCCCATAACGATTGGCGAAAGTTGACTTCATTCCCGTGTCGTGGTCCAGTAAATAAATAACGATTTGCGAAAAAGCCATTGAGGGGGTAAATACCATTAATTGTGCTGAAATTATTTGGAGCCTTATTCGGTGGACATTTTACCTGGTGGCTGTGAATCGGTAACAGATAGGGGCATTGTGAAGATTCCCGATTGAGGCTGAAGTGGGGAAGGGATGGGTAAATCTGATTGGCCCGACTGATGGTTCACGTCCCAACTGACTACTATTCAAACTACATTATCAAGGCATGTCTTGATAATGTAGTTTGAATATTACTCAGAATTATAGTTAAAAAACTCTAGACGTTTTGGAAATTTATTAGTGATTAACCCTTTACCTAACATGAAAAGAAAAAGAGACTTGCAAACAAAATTCTTGAATAACTATTTTTTTTTTATTTCTGTCTCACAAACACAGGTTATGACCCCTCAATGGAACGAGCTCGACCAGCTCGTTCCAAAGAGGGTCATAACCTATGTTTTTGAGACAGAAAATGAAAATAGAATGAAAAGTATTTGGCGATTTTTGAGAATAGCGCTGGCCGGTTTTGGTCGTTACGTTGGGCAAAGGGTTAAATAAAATATACATGTAGTAGTTGTGACGCAACGTTTTATTATGCCCCCAACCTCCGAAGTCGGATTTGGGGTATCTAGTGGTGACCTCCGTCTGTCCCTCCGTCTGTCCGTACAAACGCTTTCGATTGTAATTACAAAGCTATCAGTCGGATTTGGGTCCCCTTTTGACGGAATCCGTTTCATGTGCATATCTGTTCCCCCATGCTGATAGATCCGCATGGGGGAACGGATATGCACATGAAACGGGTTCCGTCAAGTACTTTTTCCCAGAGTTATGGCCCCTTTTCACTCTTTCGACTTAGAAAATATTTCTGTCCCACAATACCTTTAAGGCTACTTCGAACATGCCCACGGATTCTGGATTTGGCCCACGCTTTGTGCAGCCCTTGTTTAATTAACATGTACCTTACCGACACCCTACATTGGTCGTGCTGGTCCCCCAACAGCCAGAATCGGGTACAACAGGCCTTCACTTGTATGGCTGACTGCGTGTATGGGACACAAATCTCAAATATTAAATCTTGTCTTGAAAGAAATTACATGATTATAAGCCAGAGCGAATGAAATCTAAGACTTTACTCCAGATAAAATCCAACTGGAAGAATTATTAGCGACACCCCTGGTAACTTGGTAAATGAATAATATGCACTGGAATATCAAGTTCGCTCTTGCAAAGTATGCAGTAAACAGGAATAATCATTTACAATACCCTAAACGCCTAAAAAAGTTAAAAATCTGTTTCACAGGCCCTATCGTGTGGTCATTTGGACTGCCGTATGCGCTCTTTTTATAACCAATGCAAACTTAGAAAAAAGATTAAATGGTTTATATTTGATATTTTACCCAAGTTAATAAAATTGATAAATTTGTCACCGGAGTGCGATAAGGCTTTGCAGTGCTTTAGCATTGCAAAGCCGTCTTGCACTCAAGGGACGAAATATTCCAGCATCCATGCTATTCTGTAGAATGTGAGGCCTAAAACGTAAAACAAACAAAGAACTTTTGATGGCAATGAAATAATTACAAAAATAAAAAATAAAATAAAAAACCACCCGCCCACATGCAATTTTACAAAAAAAAATGGCCCGAGAAACAGAAGATCTACTTTGTGGGGCCCAACTGGTAGAATGCTAAATTATTTTTGGTCGTCAAAATTTGAACACATCTTTGCCTTGTCACAATTTATGAGAGAGTGCTTAGAGGCACTCCCCCATAGACTGTGATAAGGCAAATCCAACCAGTCTAAATAATTTGCCTTCAAAGATAAAGTAAAGCACACCCATGGAATATGAAACTTTTAAGATTCAGCACCTGCACTTCGGAATAAAGCCCAAATATAGGCTTCCAGCATTCTACCAGTTAAAAACTTTTTACTTTGAAGTGAGGCTTTGAAAATCCTTGAAAACAAAGTCTTGCAACTAAAATAAGTAAAATTTGAGTGCAGATAACAAAATTTCCTCTGCAAATTGTATCGACTTTTTATGCCCCCGATAGGGAGGCATCTTAAATCCGATTTGTCCCTCAGTCCGTCCATCCGACCTTATTTGTCCATCCGGAGCCATAACTCTGTAATCCATTGGTGGTTTTCCAAGAAACTTTACACAGGGGTAAAGACCAATGGAGGGTCTTGTGCACACCACCACCATGCTCGAGTGACAAAGGTCAATGACACAGGAGTGGGAAAACTTAATTCTCTCAAAGATTGTATTTGTCCGTCCGGAGCCATCCGTAATTATATAATGCATGGGTGGATTTCCACAAAACTTCACACAAAGGCAAAGACCAATGGCAGGTTTGTTTCACAGCAACACCATGTTCGAGTGACAAATGTCAAGGTCACAGAAATGTGAAAACTTAATTCTTTCACAGACTGTATTTGTCTGTCCGGAGCCATAATTTTATAATGCTTGGGTGGATTTCCATGGAACTTCACACAAGGGTAAAGACCAATGGACGGTCTGTTGAACCGCGTTAAGACAAGAATCTGATGTCATTTTCTGGAAAATTCTCTTATCGGTGTAGGAAGAGAAAGATACATAGTTTACATCGTCTATCCTACAATTTTATTTTGAATTGTACTGTATGCAAATTCAAGTGACATCCATATACTTGTATGGTTCCATTGCGAAAGTTCCAACATCTTAGTGGCTGTACTGACCTCATGGAAATAAGTCGATACAGCTTTCTGCTGCAATGTTCAGATGTATTTTATTAAAATCGAAACCTTATGGACTATAGTGAGCACCAAATTCAACACAAAACTTTTCATTCCAGTATTATAGGCCATTTGGCCATAGTTCGAGGGCATCCGTGGCCGGGTGGTCACCGTTAGTCTTGTGGATTTCTGGAATCAAATGTTCATGAATATTTCATCAAATCATCTAGTCATGGCTGCTTCATAGCTGCCATGATTAGACTGATGAAAACTATTTTAAAATTACTCATTGCATTGAAGAGTGAATTTACCATTTAAATAAAAGCAGATTTGACCACAAAATGCTCATTTTCTTACATCAGAATTTCAAAATGAGTACTCGGTCCAGTATATCTTGTTTACAGCAGCTCACAGAGGCTCGGGCAAGATTTAATAGGAATAAGGTGGCTCATTGAACTTCAGTTCAAAAGATTGATGGTTTGATCCTAATCTGTGTCATCTACAGTCGGTCCTTGGGAAAGACATTTCATCCTAGTTGGCCAAGTTGATGCACAGTGGTGCTGTGTTCTGAGGTAATGGGCGCGACAATACTACACTTGCCCTCAACTGATGCTAACGCTGTTGTGCTGAATAAGTTGGAGAGTCTAACAGTTACTTACAGTCGATAATTCTCTCTGGGTGCCCGGCTTTCTCCACTCGTAAAACTCTCTGACAAGACATAACCATGACTGTTGAAAGTGTCGTTAGACCCCCAACAAACAAACAAAATTTCAAGTGCCCAACCATATACTGAGGAAGAATTGTATAGGAAGCAAAGTAATCATGTGATCATTTGTTTAAATTAAATGCTAATCATATATTTTCTTCAATTAACAGGGATCTACTCTATTATCCAAAAGAAATTAACAGATTCAGTTTGTACTGAAGGGTTGTAAATGGTTCTATTACGCACCTATTACTTTTCCTCCATTTCCACATCTACAAATCCGTACAGAACACAAGTTCCATACGGATTTCCATTGACGGACTATTTTTTCACATGACGTAATGGATTCATTGAAGAACTAAACTCTGCCCATTTTCGTAATCGGCCAATCGAAAGGTCGCATTCTGACCCCGATCAATTCGGAAGCTGCAATGAAAGTCGATAAATCAAATATTAAAAGGAAAAATGAAGGGTTTTAAAGTTTGAAATTTTGTGTGTGTGGTGTTTGAATTTTAAAATTAATGGTTCTTTGTCATAGAGGTGTGTAATAAACACGATGCCATGATGTGTGAATGCGTTGGTCAATATGACACTCATGACATCGTGGAAGGTTAGAACTGGAGGCTGTGCCTCTTGTTCTGTCTGTACACATGCTGTATTGATGATCACATTCACATTGTGACGCTCTGTGTATTGGTGTTATAGAATTAATTTCGAGTTTTTTATTATACAGTACAATTAAGTGATACCCGCTGTAATATTTTGTACCTTTGTAAAATTAATGAAGCAAAAATCAGTATTTTCGTACCTTGGTAAAATTAAGGAGGCAAAACTCTGTATTTTCCTTTGCCAAAAAACCCAAAACAATTTGCAATCTTCCTGTGGGAACTGGACACACTAAAAGTGTAGCCCGTGCTGAGGAAAAAGTGTAGCTGGGAAATAAACTTTCGTTTTCTTTCATGTTTGTCGTTCATTTTGCGTAATGTTTATTATATAGAACAAAGATGACCAGGCCGTCTCAAGGTTGTAACAGTTTTTACCCTTATTAAACGTGCATACACTGTTTACCATCTTTTGAAAATGAAGGCCTCGCATTCATGTTTTCAAGCTAGCTTCTTATTGTATTTTTTCCTTTTTCTTATTTTTTTTTGTTTTTGTTTTTTTTGTTTTTGTTTTTTATTAATTTTTTTTATTTCTAAACTCTTCCTTTAATATTTTCTTTTCACATCAATTTTTCATTTACATGCTAAGCTTAAACAACGTCGCTCCCTGGCGGTCTGGGCCACCTGTGTTCTATTTTCCACAATCGGTCTTGTGTTCAGTCTAAGCGTCGCATCCGTGCGCTTGCAGCTTCAAGCGTATGTTGGGTATGATGATGTTGGGTGATGTGTGAATGTTACCACAATCATTCGCTCACATTCTTAGAATTTCTGGCGGACCATCATTGTGTGCGACGGCCTGACTTGGTTTCGGGGGGGGGGGGGGGGGCGATGACTTACCTCAAAACCAAATCATCATGGTGAGTGACCACTGGACTTGGACTCCAGAGGGCGATGTGTGAGTCCATGTGTGAATCTATATGGCCTATACCACCTTTTAGAGTAGTTGTGTGTATGATTTCGGAAGATGACTTACATAAGCTACAAGCTTCCTGCCAAATCCCTACAACATTCGGCAGTCTGATTACTGTTAATGTATGTTATATTTTGAGCTATTGCATTAGAACTGTTACTCTTCTGGTATTCAGTTCTGTAACATATAGCATATTCCTTCAATAATTATTGTTTAAACTAAATGAATCAGGATAGTTGAAATGAACTTTTTGTACCTCACCTTTTGTGAAATATACTACCTCACCTTTTGTGAAATATGCGATACATTATCTATGAGAGACACTTAAAAGTGTAGCTGGGATGGCGTAGGTTCGCGACGTTTCGGCCTTGAGACGTTTCGGCTTTGGACGTTTCGGTCCCATAAAAGGCCGAAATGTCCCACTTTAGGAGGCCTAAACGTCTCACTTTTTAAACTTTTACAAGTCATTTCGGCCCTAATAAATAAATATTTGCTTATAAGTCAATAAATATTTTAAATATTATTCAACATAATTATAACACTTTGGCCGTCCGCTGATTTATCGCTGTTCTCGGATGAGAAGGCCTTGGTTACCCCCTGTACTCCCAACTGCCTCCTTGTCCCCACGCTTCCTCCCAACACTCAGAGACGAACTGCTTGATAACATCCCTTGTCCCATTGTTCCTAATCTCTCCGATTAGCATATTAACCCTCTCCTTTGAGTCTCTCACTAACCACATGTATGTCCTTCATTCTCCCATCCCACTTTCCAATTATAATCCCAGTGAATCTTATTCTTTCAAACTGGTATTTTGGGCATTCTAGTAGAAAGTGTTCCAGGGTCTCCA